>JAHFWL010000340.1:0-52338 GCA_021292165.1 Shinisaurus crocodilurus
CTAAAGAAAGAGCAAAGTTACAGGGGAAGGAAGTGGGTTATAGGTCTGTTCAATGGGTCAATCTGCCAGCTCACGGTATCATGAGGGGTGTGAATGTGCATCTTTTTTTTCAAAAATCAGTGAGTGAAAGCAAAACAGCAGCAACAAACCCATTTATTTATTTATTTATTTATTATTTACAAATGAATCCCAACATGGAATTCTCCTCAGAATTAGGAAGGCTTTTCTATTGAGGTATGTGCATTGGGCGTGTCAGCGGAAGCATGATTTACACTCCTTTGCTGTTTTGTTTTTTTATGATTTCTCCATTCATTTTGTTTTTATGGTATTTTGGATTGGCCTTCATTGTACGACACCTTGAGCAGAATGTCTCTGGAAAGGTGGCCCATGAATTTAAGAACAGCTACACAGAAATACGCTAATAAGTCTCGGCAGGGTCTTACTCAGGGGAGGCTGGTGACTCCTATGGCAGTGGGGCTTCTTATCCATTGCAGCTTTTATTCTGAGCTTTATAGGAGCTATCCGTGCACTACATGGTGGTGGGCCTATTTGGGGGGTGGAGTTCAGCACCATGGATATGTTGGCGTGTGAGCAGAGTTGGGAGATTTATAATCCTATCTGTGTGCTAACAGACGCCTGAAATTCCACACACAGATCTTCCAGATCTCACCTCCCTACGCAGCGTGCAGCATGCTGTGTCGGTGCCAGTTTTGGCCAGCCCAGTCTGCCCTGTAATCAGACTTGCTTCCAGCTTCCCCGTTGCAGATTAATCCATGGAGTCAGGAAACACTCTGGAACACCACAGGTCAAATTCTACCTGTTTATTTACTTAGCAAGTAAAGTTCTACAGAGTATACATTTCCTAGTTACAGTCCATGTGCAGAGTATAAATGCATAGCAAGCATTACATCCAGTGGAGTAAGTTGAGCTTCACTCCACCTCAGCAAAGACGTTACATTGTTGCAGGAACAAAGTCTAGCAAGAAGAACCAGAAGAAGAGAGAAAGCAATCCACCTTCTCTCTAAGATGGCTTCAGACAGAAAACAAATTAGCACGTCATCAGAACATACAAACCATGTGATTAACTCATATTGTTCTCACAGTCTAGGTTCCCATGAGAAAACACAAGATCCCAGCAAGACACAACAAACCTGTTTACAGCCATTCTGTCCCTTCCATGTGTAAACAATGTGCTGCAGCTGGTAAAGTGATACATATCACAACAGGATAGCTCCTACAAAGCTCAGAATCAAGGCTGCTGTTCAGGTGGCAGCCTTTGAAAACCATGGTCTCTCCACTGCAGCAGGACAGAGAGCCAGGCAATAAGCTTTCCCCTTCAGCCTAGTGGTCAGGTGCCACGCTACGCTCCCTTGCTCCAGCAGTTCTTCACTGCATCTTCTGAAAGGCCCCATCCAGTGGCCTAAGAAATAAGAGCCTTATTCAAGCAAGAACATCAGCAAAGGAAGATCAGCCTGGCCCAAAGTGCATGTAAATGCTCACTTATAGCTCACCACCTTGTTCTGGCCTTGAAAAACTCATCTCCCTCCTCTTCCTCTACCTCTTCCGTACACTCCCCTTCCCTTGTGTGTCGTCATTTTAATTGGTAAGCCTGATGACAGGGCCTCTCCCTCCCCCCCCTCTCTCATTGATGTGAATCACTTTGGGAGACCATAAAAAGCGGGATAAAAATGTAGTAAATACATAAATAATAAACAGAACTCCTCTCTTATAGAATTTTTCCGATTCCCGGGCTGAGCCCTACTAATGTTGTAAACAGGTTCTCTGGGGCTAAGACTTAATAAGCCCTTCCTCAGATTAAGCCCCACTAGCCCCTCAATAAAATGTCTCTAGTTAGCCATCAAATGTGGTAACCTTAGAAAAACATGCAAATGCCAAAGTGTGGCAGGTGGTATCCTGTCTTGAAATGTGCAATATCCATCAGGTTACCGGCAGCAGTCCCACACTGTCTCATGATATGCTTTGGCCTTTTTTTGGTCCTCCTGATACATCCAACTGTTTGGAGTCAATGGAGGTTGTTTGGGGGTTCTTTTTAGCCCCACCCCTGCAAGGGGGTAGAATTTTGTGGGGGGAAAGAAAGGGGGGAGGTTTTTTTTTAAAAAAACCTTCCAGAGCACCCCAGTCCCAATCCAAATCAGTGCTGCGCTCACTTACATGGAGGTAAAGAAAACTAGCACACATGGCTCCACCATGCATGCTAGACAGAATGCTTAGTTTGGCCCCGAGTATCAGCTCAGTTACTAGGGTGTTGAACATAAGAACATAAGAAGAGCCCTGCTGGATCAGACGAAGGGTCCATCTAGTCCAGCATTCTGTTCACACAATGGCCAACCAGCTGCCCACGGGAAACTCACAAGCAGGGCTGGTGCTACCATTAGGTCAACTAGGCAGCTGCCTAGGGTGAAGGGCTAAAGGGGGCACCAGAAATAGGGAGGGAGGACTCAAGTGGGAAGGCCCCCCCGCTAAATATCTGATCTTGCCTAGGGCACCAAACTGCACCAAACTGCCTTGCACCGGCCCTGCTCACAAGCAGGACATGAAGTGCAACAGCACCCTCACGGCCATGTTCCCCAGCAACTGGAGTACATAAGCATGCTGACTCTGTTGTGTTAATGTTTACTATGTGTATGACTGGTATCAAAGGTAGGCATGGTTGGGTACCTGCTGAGGGCCCAAACCCAAGTAGGGGCCCACTGACAAGAGTCCCCTAGACTTGCTGCTCCTCTTCCCCATTGCAACCTGCTTGTTCACCTGCCTCTCACTCTGGCCCAGACAATGGTGGTGGTGAGGAGGAGGAGCAGGAGATGCCACGTCCTACTTGTTCACTGGCTCTCCACCTGTTAAGCAAGCAACTGGTAGCAATGAGGAGGAGGAGGAGCAAGAGCAGCTGGTGACAATGGCGGTGGCAGAGAAGGCAGACTCACTGAGGGAAGGGGGCCCATGGAGAGTGCCTTGCCCAAAGACCCTCAGAAACCTGGAGCAGGCACTGATTATGCGGCAGATTACCATGGCAGGATCCTGAGTTGCAGTTAGGTTCTGCCAGGTCCCTTAAAGCTCAGACCCTGAGACTCAAGGGGGCAGAGCCGGGGAAATAAGGAGCAGTACCTCTCATAGTTAAGGCGATGGAGCCTAATGGAGTCTAGCAGGGCACTTCCTTTGAAGGAGCAGGTCCACAACTTGGCAGTGATTGATTCGTGGATGGTGACTGCCGCAAAGAGTGCCTTCCCCCAGCTTTGCTTAGTGCCCCAGCTGTGCCCACTTCTGTGGCTCAGCTCAATGCTCTTGTGAACTTCCCTTATTTTCTTTTGGAATAGCATTTATTACTTATTGTGTTGGGGAAGCGGTGGGGCTCTGGTTGACTAACTGCTAGCTGGTCTTTTAGTGGGTTGCTGTGCTGCTGTCGAAATATTGATTGTTTGTGGCATATTGTATTCGTATCCGACTGTATTGCGTCAGCTTTACGTCCGCAAGCTGCTTGACTGGAAAGCCGGTGTGTGTGTGCATGCGTGCGTGCGTGCGTGTGCACATAATGGAAATACAAAAGTTAGCCAGCCCTCTGCAATGAAGCTGTATTCTCTGCATCTAAATCATGGCTTCTAAATGTTTACTAAGCAAAGAATATTCTTCAGCTTCTCATGGCAACTTTGGGCGACAGGTCTAAATATGAGGAAGCCTCTTCTTAACTGGCAGCACAAATGCATTCCCTGCCTCTGCCGTTGTTAGGCAGCCAAAGTATAAATTGCCCTCCATCTTCTCCGAGTTGCTTTCAAGAGTTGGAGTTTCTTCCCATCATCTCCTTTTCTCTAGGCTTCACATGCTCCATTCCTTTAATCATTCCGCATTTGACGTGCTTTATAAAACATTTACTGTTCCCTTGAATTCCCTCCAGTTTGTTGTTAAGTTTTAAAATGTGACGCACCAACGTGGGGCATGCCTCTCCGGCGATGGCCTAACTGCGGCTGAGAAAAGCAAGGCTATATCTTGGATATGAGCACTATGTTAATGCATCCCAATATAGCATTGCCTTTTTTTATTGAGCGCCTTGGGCTTTTAGCACTTTTTTAAAAAAAAAATATATCTTCCACTTGGAAGTCTTATCATAAAAATGTGAGCCTGTTAACTTTTCTTTCTTTCTTTCTTTGAAAGAAGGAGCCAGTTTTCTAGTAGGATCCAATGGCCATGGTAGCAGGAACTCGGGAATGTCTGAATGGTTGTTGCTGGTTAAATGGAAGGACTGGGCTATGGAGCATTCGCAATCACTCCTCCCCGCACCTCTGCCCAGATCCCAAACTTGCCCCAGCTGCTAGAAAATGCACCTATACCTCCTGTTAGATTGGTTGGGCAGGAAGGCATAATCCTCCGATAAGCATTGCCTGCTCCATTTCAAGAGAATGGCCAATGAATTATATAAATGTTAATGTGTACTCTAAAAGCTGAGAAAACCAAAGTCGAATGGCTCCCCCCCCCCCTTAAATATACATGGACGTCAAAAACAACACAGAGGCTTGGGGTGCCTCAAAGACTAGCAGATTTATGATGGCATAAGTTTTTATAGACTAGAGTCCAGATCAGCAGATGCATGAAATGTTATCCTCATATATATATATATATATATATATATGGGGGGGAGAGAGAAAATGTAAACGTTGAGGTCAAATAGCAATGAAATGTAAGAAGTGCAGTCATTCTCCCTATTACTTAGGCCTGATTCATGATTATTTGACCAGATATGAGGCCTAGGAAGGAAAGAATTCTACTACTGTTTATATGACACTTCTAATTAGCAAAATGCTTTACAATCCTTGTTTGGCATGCCCTAGGGACATTTCTGTGAAATATCCTTCTTTTACAAAAACAGAACTGAGAGCGCAGATAGGGGGCTAGGGCTCTAAGTGGGGTGGCTGAAGCTTCCATTCTCCGGCTGGAAAATCCCCCAGAATGCGGCAAAGGGGAGTTCAAACCACTTCCAGCATGCTGAAAATGTTACCTCTGTCTTCGCCCCGTGATTGGAGCTGGGTGGGTTCCGCAGCTGTCACTTAGCTGGATAAGGCGGCAAGGGTGGCAAGGCCGAGACACATGCCTAGAAAAGGTTTCAGCACTCAGCAGGCAGTGGGAGACAGCTGCAACCTGCAGGACTGGCCAGGTTCTGGAGAGGCCATCGGGGCCATGGCCATGTTTCCAGATAGAAGTCTGTTTGCTGCATTTCGGACCAGGTGAATTTTCTGAGCTGTTTTTAAAGGCAGCCCCACATAAAGAGCATTGCAGTAATCTATCCTGGAAGTAACTAAAGCTTGGATAACTGATGCCAGATCTGTCTTCCCTAAGAAAGGCCACAATGGATGAATCAACTCAAGCTGATACAAAGCACTGCTGGCAACCGCCACCACCTGAGCATCCGGGGAAAGCATTGGGTCCAGGAAAGCAACCTCATCCAAGGTAGGCTGTATATCAGGGGTGGGGACCCTCAGGCTCGGGGGCCAAATTGGGCCCTCTGGAGTGCCCCAGATTGGCACATCCCCTTCCCCTGACCCCACCCCCTTTCCCCTGAATGCCCCTTGCCCACTGATTAGTGGTTTCCCAGCTTTTATGCAGCTTTCCCCCCATTCTAAAAGGTTGAAATGCCTCTCCTGAGGTTTAGGCACTGGCATTAAGAGCTTTAAACTACAATATGCCGGTAATTTGTGTGTGTTGGCCCCGCCTACTTTTGCCTTCAGCCATGCCCTTTTTGCCTCTGGCCCCACCCACCACTGGAATACAGCCCCCAAGAGCTGCTCCGAAATTTAAGTCGGCTCTCAGGCTGAAAGAGGTTCCCCACCTGTGCTGCATAGCCTCTCACAGATTACCAGAATTCATCACTACTAACAAAACCTCTTGTCTTGTCCGGATTACATTTCAGCTTGTTTACCCCTGTCCATTCTTGAACTGATTCCAGACACTGATCAATTCCTTCCACTCCCTCCCTAGCATCGGACGATGGAAAAGAGAGGTAGAGCTGCATGTCATCAGCATGTTGACCATATCATACTTAGGGGGCAGCAACCAATATTGCCAATTCACTTCTGTGGTCCAAAGGCCCTTTCAGGGAGGACACTATTGGGCTCAAGGAGATGACGCATTCAGCCTTCTGTAGTTCTCCACAGACAGAATATCTGGACCTTGGATTGTTTAACGGAAATCAGTTGTGCAGGGCCTGAAACGGACATCATTCATCTTTAGAGATGTAGCATGACTGATCTTTTGATGGACGTAGTTCATTAAATATAGAATAATGTAGGTACTTCAATGCACAAGAAGTGGCCACATTTGTGTGCACACAACTTTTGCAGATCACGTGTCGTGCATGGAAGTGGAACAGCATGTTGCCCCAGGGACCTGGTCTGACTTAAGTCACAGAGCCGATGTGATCAGCAGGGCCATTATCTTCATGATGTTGGTTATTTGCCCAGTAGGGATGTGGTGTATCTGTGAGCTGAGTCCAAGACCACAAGCCCCCATCTTCTAAGCAATCCCCCCTTCTTTCAGAAATTATGTCTTAGTGCATGCATTATGAATGAACAACCATATTTCTCTCTACGACATACAGCTCCCTGCTAGTTGTCATGGTTAATTTAAAAATCGTATGCCTACTTTCCTTAGTCCCTGTAAGGGACAGAAAGTGTCTGAAAATCTCCTGACATTTTGTGTTGGGATCCAAGCTTTCAAAAACCATTAAACCTCATCTAACATTTATTCAAGACTAGCAATGGCATCAGTGGGGAAGCAGATGAAAAGATGCTGGGATGGAGCAGGGAGTGAACCAGGCAGTCCAGGTAGCAGCTGACATGCTGCGGAGATGGGCTAGGTTTCATTTCCACCAAATTATCCTCTCATTTTTCTCATCTGGTTTTTCCTCTTCTGATTTACTTATCAGTAGATCCGTGAAGGAGAGCACATCCCAAGAAAGCAACCGGAGTGTCATTATGAATAGTTCCCTGAAAGCACAAGATTGGTGTGCTGCACCTGTCAAAAGCCAAGCAGAATATTAGGGGCTATTAAGGAACCTGATAGAAAAGGACAAAGGCTTTCTTAACATGCCTCCCACTCCATTATTGTTAAAGTGCGGTGGGGGCACTCAAGGAAGTTGTAGAGACAGCTTTGGAGCCTGGCTGTTTGGGATCAACTTAACACTGATATATCCATTGGAGGCAGGCGGCTCCAATGTTAGTGGGGCGGTGTCTCCGCTCTGGGGTTTAGTCTGAACTTTAGAGGAGCTATCCATGGTGCTGAAACCCCAACCCAAAAAATTTCACTTCAGCACCATGGATAGCTCCTTAAAAGTTCAGGCTCCAATCCGGAGTAGATGTGCTGCCCCAATGACGTTGGAGCCACCAGCCTCCACTGGATATAGCACAGCTTTCCCCATCCTGGTGCCCGCCAGGACTTCTAGTCTTTGGACTAGAACTCCCAGCAGCCCCACGCGGCATGGCCAATGGTCAGAAAATCTGGGAGCTGTAGTCCAAAACACCTGGAGGGCACCAGATTGAGAAGGCTAATGTAACTCTTTAGAGGAGTGTTCTCCAACCTTGGGTCCCCAGATGTTTTTGGCCTACAACTCCCAGCATGCCCCAGCCAGCTATGCACCTTATACTCGTTGTCTTACAATGACTCTGGAAGGTAGGTCAATATTAGCCCCATATTGCAACTGGGAGGGCTGAGGCTGAGAGATAAAGTGGTTTGGCTAATGCCACCTGGTTCATGTTTTGGTTTTCAGTTGTGTGGTGGCGGTGGAGAGAAGAGGAAGTAGTTATTAAAAATTGTCCAAACTACTTAACTGCTTCAGAGTAGTTACAAATTAATCTTGCTGAAATGTAGTTAACAAGTAGTTAAAGCTACTTTTTAGGTAGCAGTTGGTAGTTGTACTTATACTGCTTTTAGTATAAAAGTGCATTCCCCTTGCTGACAATTCCACACGGAATGCCTAGTCTGGAAGCACCCCTGCTCTTTCAACCCTTAACACTTAGGGTGCAAACCTATGCCTGTTTAGACAGAAAGCAGTCCTACAACTCCCAGCATTCCCCAGCCAGCCATGGTGGCTGGGGAATGCTGGGAGTTGTAGGACATTTTTCTGTCTACAAAGGCATAGGTTTGCAGCTTTACTTATGCAATCTCATCCAAAATACTACTGGTAGTAGAGAGGGCATAACATCCCTTCTGAAATGACATCTATTTACTTAATTAAAGGAAGGTTTCCCTAAAGTATACTTTCAGCAATATTTGACTCTATAAAAGTGCATCTGGTTTATAAACAGGATAATTTGTCTTGTTGGAGGTGTGGGGACTGTACCATACATTCTATGCGTATCTGGTGTTTCTGCCCCATAATTAAAATGGGGGAAAATACCACAGCTACTTAAGGCCCTGCAGGACTTGAACTCCTGCCTACTGTTCTTTTATATGACTTACAAGGGAAGGTGGAGAACTGTGATATGGAATTTGTTAATAACTTGTTATTTGTGGGAAATGTGGCCGCTGATTGGAAATGTGTCTTGGTTGCAAAAGTTCAGGATTACTTAACCATAATATGGCAAGTTGCAGAAATAATGATGCCTACAAGTTACATTAGAATTCTGGAGGATGTCAAATGGCATAAATTCATAGAAAATTGCCCTTTGTTTATTCAGTATGGGAGCGATAAGTATAATCATTGTCTACCCATGTCTTATTTTGTTGTTGTTGTAAGCACTGTTCCTTTCTCTCTCATTAATACTGAATGCAAATTAATTGATATATTATAATAATAATTTTAAAAGGTAAACAACTGCCGCTCGTTATTAAGGGGAAAACAGAAGTCCAAGTTTGGGAGCTCTTTTGTGTTGGGAGCGAATCCTGTGCCTGTGGGTAGACATTTGTCCAGTCAAAAAAGATTAGCCCAATTGACAAGTCAAATATTGATCAAATATGGTCAGGTTTGGTCATTTTTTATGCTTTGTTAGCATAAAAAAAGATTGTGGCTTCCCCCCCCCCCGACTCTCCATTGTTCAGTGCCTCACTCGTCGTGGCAGCATCTCATGCATTTTTACTTCAGCCAGCATCTTGATTTTTTTGAACCCCAACTGTTGTTTCTGTACCAGAGGACCCTCAGAGGACTTTCCTGGAGCAGGCAGCCAGGTCACAGAGGGCGGGGTGGGGTGCACTCCTTGGTTGCCTCAGCAAGCAAGATGGAGTCGTGGCTGGTGCCAGGCAGTGACCTGTGCCACTCCTGACTGCTTGTGTCCATGTTGCAAGGTGCCTGCTGTTTTAAGCAGACAACCCAAGGGAGACGCTCAGCTATGCTGCCAGGTTTGCCCCTGACTGCTGCAGGGCTAAAGCGCCAGGGCCAACAAAAGGCATAATAGTGTCGTGTAAAAGGTATGTTGCTACCTACACAGTGTCATGTTCAGCTTCATGGAATATTTGACTGCGGCCAAATACTGTGCAGCCTATTGACAGTATTTTGATCGGTCAGTTGGTCAGTAAGTGAACCCCTCCCTGCCCCAAACACTGAGTGATGCAGCCTCCGGTCAGGGGGGACCCTGAGGGAAGACAGTCAGTGTGCCTTTGTGCACAGAGATGAATTGGAGCCTTCATCTCTGTCTCTGTCTCTGTTTCTCTCTCTTGGACACATCATAATGACACATCATTTTGGTAGTTGCTCGATAATAAACATAAGGGCTTGCTTGTTGAGGAAATAAACACAGATGTTACCAGCACTCTGAATTCTTGGAGAGGCGACTGATTCTGCTCAAAAACAAACAGCGCTGCACAGGCGGTACAACACGCCTTAGAAAAGGAAGAGACTGTATGTATGTATGTATACAAGAATGTATATCCCACCCTTCTAATACGTTTGCATCACTCAGGGTGGCTCACGGTAATTAAAATCACAACTTTGTACATTCATAGGCCTCATTCTCAGGGAGGTGGTGGTAGGCCCTTGTCTCAACTGTACCACTTCAGGTCAGGCATCAGGTGTAGGGCTTGTGTGATTGGATGCAACATGACCTACACAGTGGACACAGGTGGGAAATTGCCAGGGATGTTGAAGAGTCCTTGGTCTCGAGTCACGAGTCGAGTCACGAGTCTTTGGACCCGAGTCTCGAGTCTGAGTCCGAGTCCTTGGTCCAAAATGGTGACTCACGAGTCACGAGTCCTGAGTCACTCCCAAAACTGACTCCACGAGTCCCTATTAAAACCAATGGGGTTTCCCCCCAACAAAATAAGGCTACTTCAGATGTGTGGCTTACCGGTAAATAAATTCTAGGCACAAGTGTGCCTTTTTATTTCAAAACTCTGCAACTGATTTTGGCAAGAACAGGCCAGGCAGACAAACCCAAAATAACCAGGCAGGCAGAGGAGGCAGGGAACCCCAAAGCAGGCAGGCAGAGGCCTTTGTCTTGGACAATTCAACTGTTGAACAGGTGAAGAAGAGACCAGGCAGGCAGAGGAGGCTGGGAACCCCAAACAGGCAGGCAGAGGCAGCCAAACCCAAAATGTCTGACCCTAACCCAAACCCCCCACAACAACACATCAATCAAAATAAATCTCAACACATCGTTGGGGCTGCACTCCTGGTAGCTGTCCATAGTGGCCGAGCAGCGGCACGCCTCGCTTCCATGCGCTCTTCACCAGTGATCGCGCTCCTTCTGGCACAGCCAGAAGACTCGTCAACAGCCCAGGGATGTTGACGAGTCCTTGGTCTCGAGTCCCGAGTCGAGTCTTGAGTCCCATTAAAAATATTGGGACTCGAGTCCGAGTCGAGTCAGAGGGGGGACTCAGTCCGACTCACGAGTCGAGTCCTCGAGTCCGAGTCCCCATCCCTGGAAATTGCTAGGCTGGAATCAATCTTGCTCCCCAACATTCAACTAAATGTTCTCTGTGTAAGAAACTTGGACATTGAGCACAAGCATGAAGCAGCTAAAAGAGAGCCGCCGCCACCCCTCTCTCTGTATTCATAGATGATTAATAAAGAGCCTGACCCGTTCATTTTTTATTTAAAGCTTTTGTACTAGCTAACCTGAAGCTCCACGTCTTCCCTGCTAATATAAAAATAAAAATCTGTTCTCTGACTGCCATGGATAGCAGGGGGTCAAGGAAGGTTAAGCACCGAATTTTCCTCCTGTATTAAGTAATTATGACACAAATGGATTGACTCTTTGAGCCAGCCTTACTCTGTGGCTTTTGCCTGCTTTGCTGCATTTGCCTAATCAGATAATTGGGCAGCATTTTTAAGCGCAGTGGCATCGTATTTCATGTGACGGCATGATGTCACAGAAGGAGCTATGATGATATAGCGGTGCTAATCAAGGAAGGACTGGGAGTGGGAGGCAGCTCAGGGATCAGATCTCCCTTTGACTTTCATTTATGCTACTCAGCGGGGTGAAGTGTTTGAGGAAGCAACTCATTTCCTGTCACAAGTCCAAGTTGTTGATTACCTCACATCTGCAAAGCCCTTTTTCTATGCAAGATCAGCAAATGCCTACAGTGTCCTATCTGGGCCACTACCTGTCCCAGAAGAAGAAAAATGGGCATGCGTTATACCAACAAATATATAAGTTCATATACAGTATTATTTTCAATAAAAATGCCCCTTTGAAGGGGTTCCAACATTTTTTGTGCCAAGGTCACCTTGGACCTTCTCTCCCCCACCCCCTGCTCTGATAGATAGATGATAGATATTACACACACTCGCACCAGCCAGGAACTCTATATGCTTTGTGCCTTCAATCTCTTCATTATCATTGACTGGCCCATACATATATATTATTAAACATACCCCACTTTCCCAAGTGGTGAGAAGTTTCAGAGGTGCATTGCTTACCTGGGTATGGTCTCCTTTGGAATGGGGTCACAGGAGGTTTAAAGCATTTTATAATATTTGTTGTTTATTTACAAATATACAGGTTGAGCATAGATGGAGGGGCATGGCTTAATGCTTCAACAGCTCCCAAATCTGTTGCTCCCACATC
This sequence comes from Shinisaurus crocodilurus, assembly GCA_021292165.1. Lineage (NCBI taxonomy): Eukaryota > Metazoa > Chordata > Lepidosauria > Squamata > Shinisauridae > Shinisaurus > Shinisaurus crocodilurus. The sequence continues at coordinate 12,003 of JAHFWL010000340.1, forward strand.
AGGTTTTCTAGGGGGCAGCCAGCACCCTAAGGTGGCCAGGTGTCCTACGTTACAGAGGACAGTCTTCTGTTTGAAGGCATCCTCTCTTTGAAGGGCCATCCAGTCCAAGTCCAGGTTTCAAGATAGAGAACCATCAGAAGGAAGAGCTGGGCCTTGAAGCTGCCTGTCAACAGAGCCTGGACAGCAGACTGAGCAAGACACGCAGGTCACCTGGACACAGTCTTCATTCTCATGGTTATATGCAGTGGAGGTTGGTGGCTCCAACGTCAGTGGGGTGGTTTATCCATTCTGGGTTTTAGTCTGAACATTAAAGGAGCTATCCATGGTGCTGAACCCAGTTTAGGGGTTAGGGGATAGGGTTCAGCACCATGGGTAGCTCCTTTAAAGTTCAGACTAAAACCCAGAGTGGATGAACCACCCCACTGACACTGGAGCCACCAGCCTACACTGGTTATATGCACACTGGTTATATGCATTCAGGACTGGTACCTTCTGCGGCCTGAGGTGGGTGGATGTGCCGCTGCCCTCTCTTCCCCACCCACCTGCTGCCATCTCCCTCCTCTTCCCTTCCACCCCCGCTATCCTCCTCCTCCTCCTTTCCTCCCACCACCACCACCATCCTCTTCCTCTCTCTTTCCTCTCCCTCCACCCCACTCCCAGCTGCCGCACTCCCCCTCGATGCCTCACTGTGAGGAGTCCTTCCTCATAGTGAGGCCTTGGCCAGGAGGGGGCCCGGGAGACTGACTGTGCTGTGGCAGCACAGGTGATCTCCAAGGACACCCCCCACGGGGAGGCATTTTGGGTGGGCAGGCTCTATAGAGCAGTGATGGCGAACCTATGGCGCGGGTGCCACAGCTGGCACGCAGGGACCTCTCTGTGGGCACTCGAGCCATTGGTCACCAGATCGCGAAAAGACTGTCCCCTTCTGCAAAACACTAATGATTTTGTTCTTTCTCACAGTGTGGAACAGAATGATTTTATTCTAGAATTCCTGTTACAGAATTCTTTTCTACATTGTTATCACATTTAAAAGATTTTGAAGAATGATGCACAGAGCATGGCTTGGATGTAAAGCCCTAACAGTTGACCTGAGTGCTGCATGTGTTGCTCTCAAACTAACAGAGTATGAGCCAAGGTTTGACAAATTATCAGCATGCATGCAATAGCAAAAATCACATTAACTGTGCAAAAGCATGCCCAATGCAAACTTTTACCTAATGCAGTGTTTGCAGTCCAAGACATAAAGTACTATAATAATTTTTTGAGTTGATTTTTTTTCAACAAAAAACTGTTTGTATCATTGAAAGCTCTGTTATTGTGTTTTTCTTTTAAGACAAAAGATGTTAATTAGTTCGGACAACTGTATGAGTTGTTTTTCTAAAACTAAAACCTCGGTATTCAGGTTTAATTGCAGTGTTGGCACTTTGAAATAAATAAGTTGGTTTTGTGTTGCAGTTTGGGCACTTGGGCTCAAAAAGGTTCGCCATCACTGCTATAGAGATCAGCCGATTGCTAACAACAGCTGATACCAAAGAGTCTGCCGGTCCACCAGACGTCTAGCTCTCTGATTCCTCAGAGAGCCAGGCATTGGGCAGGTGGCATTCTGGAGAGACGCATCAGCCGCTCTCCTGCCACTCCAGCAAGAGAGCAGTCAGCACAGCTGTCTGGAGAGCTGGGCAGGTCAACGCCTTGCTTGAGGTGTTGGCCCACCACCCCGGAGAGCCGCACCAGTATCCTCTCTGGTGGCATCTGCTGCAGCAGGAAAGTGACCTGGCACGGCCCTCTGGAGAAATGGCCCACCCATCCATTGCCTTCCTCTGAGGTGCTCAGAGGAGGACATAGGGTGGGTGGCAGCAGCCACTCCGGAGAGGGTTCTCTTGCTGTGGCAGCAGGAGAGTGGGCAATGGGGCTCTCCAGCATGGCCGCCTGTACTTATGTCTCACTCAGAGCAGAGGGAGACATAGGGCAGCAGGCATGTAGTGCAGCTGTTCCAGGGCAGGAGCTGTAGAGAAGTGCATGACTCCTTGGTGGTGGGTTAGGGCCGGGGTGCGTGATCTACTGCCCTTCCGGAATGCTGCCTGAAGAGGGGGATTCACCTCACCTCATGGGGAGGCTGGCCCTGTATGTATTGTATTTTTGTTTAAATTGGAGTAATGAGTTCTAAATATGCATCTCTCTGTGAAAATTAGCATATGCAAATTGCTTGGTGACATCATCCCTAGCCAAGGGAGGGAAAAGCAGGCAGGGGAAGGAAGACATGCCAAAATGGCGCTCTCCTTCCAGAGCAGATTCTGGCCGTTTATGTATTTATTACATTGCTATTCTGCCCAATAGCCAAAGCTCTCTGGGCGGTTCACAACAAGTGAAACCATATAATACAACATAAAATACACTATAAAAATTTAGAACTACAGTATAAAATAGAAATAAAAGCCAAAGTAAAACCTAGCAGCAGTACAAAGATTTAAAATACAGCAAAGGATTTAAAACAACGGAGACCGAAAGACTAAAAGAAGGTCTTCACCTGGTGCTGTAAAGAGCACAATGTAGGTGCCAGGTGAGCCTCTCTGGGAAGCCTATTCCACAACTGTGGTGTGGCAACAGAAAAGGCCCTCTACTTAGTAGCCACCCACCTCACTTCCTTTGGCAGGGGTTCCCGGAGGACTGCTGAGGACAATCTTAGGGTCATGTCCTTGTCGTCCCTGTCATTGTGGGTCAACAAAAGGAGTATTTACTGATAACACATTGGGGATATTCAAGCCAGTTGGACAATTTTGACCCCTTAAGCAGCCCTCCATTTCCATTTAGTCCAACCCCAATCCCATAAGGCTGTATTCTTCTCAGTTCCAAGGCAGCTACACCTTCTCCGAATCTGTCCACACACCTGGTGAGCCACCTCTTCCTACCACTCTGCTTCCTGAGACTTATTATCACGAAAAAGCCTGCTTTTTTTTCCCAGTGAGATTTGGAATAAAATCAGCTACACCATAGCCAGAATCAGCGTGCCCACCGGAGCTGAACAATGACAAGAGAGAAACGCGTTAAGAAGCCTCTCCCCCACCTGTTTTTCTTTTGCTCAGACTTGGCCTGCCCTGGGATGCTTTGGGTGTAAAAACAAACAAACAAACAAACAAAAAAGTCATGAAGGAAAGAACTGCAGGACTTCTCATAATGTGTCATTCGAGCCTAAGTGACTCACGTCCTATTTATTGAATTTTACCCTTCCACTATAAGAGTATTCAAGGTGGAGTCCACCTAATAATACAAATAAAAGATTCCACTCCAAAGCACCTGGAAACCAATAGCCTCCTAAAATGGTAGAATCAAAGCAAATAAAGCAGAATTAAAACAGTGGTAGCGTTCTGTGTGGGGCTGCCCTCGAAAATGGTTTGGAATCTGCAGCTTGTGCAAAATGCAGTGGCAGGAATGACAGCAGGGACCAGAAACTCTGAATATCTGGCCAGCTTGCACAGGCTGCCTGTATGTTTCTGAGCCCAATTAAAGGTGCTGGTTTTGACCTATAAAGCCTTACACGGCTTGGGATCTACATACCTGACTCAGTGTCTCTCCTGGTATGAACCTACCCAATATGCTACAATCATCACCTGAGGCCCTCCTCCAGGTGCCTCCTCCAAGGGGGACTTGGAGGATAGCAACAAGGGAGAAGGCCTTCTTGGTGGTGCCCCCCCCCCGATTATGGAATGCTCTCCACAGTGAGGTCCGCCTGGTGCACCTTTGTCATGCTTTCGGTGCCAGGTTAAGACTTCCCTCTACTCCCAGGCATTTGGCAGCATATGATAAGGGTTTAATTGGTCTTGGGATTTTTACTGTTGATAGTTTTAAATAGTTTTTGTACATAAATTGTTTTTTATTTTATGTTTTATATTGTGTTTTTAAGATTTTAATCTCTTGTAAACCTCCCAGAGAGCTTTGGCTATTGGGTGGTATAGAAATGCAATAAATACATGAAGGCATAATTTTGAGAAAGCTCATTGAAATAAATTCCCTTCGCTGCCTGTCTAAGAGCAGGCAGTGCTGGGAACAGGCAGACCCCTAACAGCAGCCAGTGCTGGGAAGGCCATCCCAGATCTGGGTGCCACAACTGGAAAGACCTTGTCTTGGCATTCACCCAGTGTTCTGAACTTGATGGTGGGGGGATTCTCAAGTGGGATCACAATGTGATTTTCCCCCAGATCACACAACATAGCAACTTCCCTCATCCTTCCAAAAAAAATTAAAAATATTTCCTTGCATCACTTCCTTGAACCATCTGCATTAATATTTAATGTTTATATTGAATAGGTTTGTTCCTTGTCTGACTGGAAGCCAGCACTATGCACCTGGGTACAAAGACTGCTCTCTGCTCTTGGCATGCTGTAAATATAGATGAGTATTCTGTTTGGGCGATTAGGTTCTTGCCTTACTAGAGGGGACTGGACTAGGTCATTTTGATCTCCTTCCAGCCTTGCCATCCACTAAGTTGATGACTGGTGTTGACTTACTGTGTGGATTAAAAATGGAGAAGGCCACACTGTTTTCAAAGAACCTGGGTGTTAATGCTGACCGCTGCACAGATTGTATAAGAGTGAGACAAGCCATCCTGGGGGGTTTTTCCAACCCACTCCAGTTTTCAGGAAAACTGCAGGAAATCCAAAAGATGAGCAGCCAAACTCCAGGGGAAGGCTTCTGAAGCTCAGCTGCTGAATTGAAATGTTGATGTAAATATTTTAAGAGGGGCTCTTAAGGCTTCTCACCTGTGATTGCTTTGTTGTGTGCTGTCTCTTTTGATCGTCTCCTGGTGTTTTTTTTTACTGCTCAGTGGTCTTCCAGAGGTAGTTTTTGTTCATTTGTTTTAATTACACTGTCGATTTAGATTTTTGACACATGAAAGCGAGCGTTAATGAAAAGGATTCAATGAAGAGGGGTGGTGGTGGTGGTGGTGGTGGTGGTGGAAGTAGCAGGAATGCTTTTCACTCAGGCAGCAGGACGCCTGAGTCCTGGGCTGTCCTCCAGTGGCAGCATGACAGAAAAGGATTCATGGTGCTGTCGCCCGTCATCATCGCATTCCTGGGGGGAGTGTGGTGGGAGAGGTTGTCCTTCGCCTTAGTGATGCTAGCAAAGGAATAATCCAGGACATAGAATAGCAGGGTGGGCATGCTAAATTGTAAGGTGCTGGAACTCAATGGCTTCCTTCCTCTTGCTGGCCTCAGAACAGATGCTGTAATAGAAGCTAAACGGGCTCTGGTGTTGGGAATGTCACAGACTGTAGGAGGAAGGAGCGGCTGGTTCCAGCCTTATAACTCTCTTGGTCTCAGGTATCTACGTTAGGTAGTGTGTGGAGTAACTCGATAGTGTTGGCTGTTTGACGTTGGGTGGGCTAATTCAAAAAGAAAAGAGACCACAAGGCTTCAAACAACTAAGCTTATTTTTTTATTGAAGAAAAATGTGAATAGGGCAAAGTTTAAAACTGAATGGATGCACACGTACGCACACAACACACACAAAACAGTATGAGCTACGGTAATAAAACAAGCAGGGATTAATGCATCCATCCAGCTAACCTGTGTTCCTATTTTATCCTGGTCCCTGATTCAAGCAATATCTTACTGACATAAGCCCGTCTTTCTCTCAATCAGTTCTCCAGTTGTGGCAGCAGCTCTGACTCTTTCTGGCCTTCTTTCCTTCTTTCTCTGTTCTCTCTGTCTTTCCATGTCTCTGCCTTAGGCTTTTAATCTTAAAATTAGTTATTTTCCCTCCCCAACTCCAACCAAACAGGAGGAAAGTTTCTTGTTCATCTTTGCCCTAAATTTCCCTGACCTTCTGCTGAACCTCATGCAAACTTTTTTCTTCTTCTTCCTCTACAGACATCCTGACTCCTATATCTAATAACTTTTGACTTGAGCTGCCTGCAAACCTTTGGCTTCCTGAGCAAACATCCTGACTAAACTTTTGACCTTTTTGATGAAACTGACCAGCATACATACACACACACACACACACACACACACACACACACACACATTTAACCACATAACATCCCAAAAGCAAACTAAATACAAAAATGGAGGACAGAGATAAGATGGGGGCAAGATTGGCTGTTGATCTAAGAGTCAAAGTTCGCTGACCTTACCTTAAATAGATGGCCTCTGAAGCCACATCTGCTCCTCATGTCTCCCAGTAAAATGTGTTTATTTATTTATATTATTTATTTATTTATTACATTTCTATACCGCCCAATAGGCAAAGCTCTTTGGGCAGTTCACAACAATGGTTAAGCAGATGCATGATACACAACATCATTGTGTCCGGAAAGTCTTCACCTCTTTCGGGCAGCAGCCAATGGAGTAGAACTGGGAAAAACTGGGAGTGATGGTGTTACATCATGCATCTGCTTTAATTGAATGATCAGAAGAGCCAAGGGGAGGAAATGTGGGTCAGGATAGGAGGCCACATATTTAAGATGGCCTTAAGCCTCTCTATCCCCATCAGTGCTATATGCATAAACTGGAAGCACATAAAAACTATAAACTCCGGCAGAGCAATAACAATCCTCTGGCAGGAGATAAATACTCGATGCATTGCATGAAGGGAAAAATTATTAGTGTGTGCTAACATGACACTTTTAGCACAATGAATTATATACAAATAAATGAAGGGGGGCTGCTGGAGCGGGGGTACTTGTTCTGGCCTTTTGCATCAAGGTTAATTACAGTGAAGGAAGTTAAAGCACGCATCCATTTAAATTACAGAGAAAAATCTCCTAGGCTGGGTTTTCTCCCCCCCCCCCCCGCCCGAAAGACCCTCTTCCTCCAAGTGTTACCATGACAGGCTGCTATTCAGCTGGAAGTAGATGTGCACTGCAAGGACTATGTGGGCTGTGAAAAGAAAAGAGCACAGTGAGTGTTATCTTGTCATGGCAATAAAAGGGAGGAACGCAACAGCATACTGCATAAAGAGAAAAGTTGGCTGTTTCTAAAATATAAAAGACATATTACTGAGAAAACTCTATTAAGAATTTAAAAGGTGAAAACCTTTCATCCAGCTGACTCTGGAGAGAAATTCCTCAGTAAAGAATGGATAAATAAAGGCATTTGCCCTTAGCTATCCTAGCATGAAAGGGATGTCTTATGAATACTTAGCAGATTAATGAGACAGAGGACTCGTAAATATGTCAGGAAAATGAACACTGTGCTGGCAATGAAATAGATGCCTCATTGGGATGCAAACGGGTATTCCTGAGGGCAGGAGTGTCGCAGGAGGCTGCCCTGGTGGTGTGGTGGGCTGTGTTGGCGGCCAGAGTGCCCTTGGAGTCTAACTTAAGTGAGCAGGGTGAGTCTTACTCCTCTTCAGAAGGTCAGTTGGTACTCGATGGTGTAGCATGGCAAGTTCAAGCACAGCCATTTGATGAATGAGTGGACCTCTGGGCAGAATGCGCCAGCCCAGAAGAGGTTGTCTAAGGCTGTGGTGTGATTTTTCTCATTGCTTGTTACTTATTTCCTTGTTTGGCCTAAATTTTAGTTTGCCTATATTGAAGCTGGATCGCTTGAACTGGGCTTTTCTGTGGAAAACACGATAGTTCAGCTCAAGTGCTGATATTACCCCACAAAGCCCTAAATGGCTCAGGGCCAGGTTACCTGAAGGACCATCTCCTTCTATACATATTTGCCTGGAACCTAAGATCATCCTCAGAGGCCCTCCTCTAGGTGCCCCTGCTGAATGAGATGAGGCAGGTGGCATCGTGGCAACTAAGGAGAGGGTCTTTTCAGTGGTGCACCCCAGTTGTGGAATGCCCTCCCCAGAGAGGCTCACCTGGTGCCTACATTGTGGGCTTTTTGGCACCAGGTGATGGCCTTTTATTTCCCCAGGCTTGTTAACCAGTTTTTGTATTTTATATTTATTGTTGTTCCCCACCTCGATCCAAGTGGAGAGGCAAGTAAGAAATAATAATAATAATAATTATTATTATTATTATTATTATTATTATTATTATTATTATTATTATTATTCCTTCAGTTTTAAAAATTGTGTTAGTGCAGTTTCAGATCTTTGCACTGCTGCTGGCTTTTATCTTGGTTCCTGTTTTGGTTTTATCATGTTTTAAACTTATAGTTTTTATATTATGTTTTACTACATTATTGTATTTTATGGTTTGAAGGTTTGTTTTATGAACTACCCAGAGAGCTTCAGTTTCAGCTATTGGGCGGTATAGAAATAAAATTATTATTATTATTATTATTATTATTATTATTATTATTATTATTGAAACATAATAAATAAATATGTACATAAAATCAAGTTATTAGAAGGACTGATAAGCAACTTCTAGTGGTGGTAGGAGGAAGTGGGGAAAGTTGAGCTTCTTCAGGCCACTGCAACATCCCAGTGGTAATTTGGCGGTCCGCCCACTAGGCAGGCAGGAAGGAGAGCGACAAAGGGGTGGGTGGGTGGCAGAAAGAGAAAAGGGGTGACCTTTGGCTTTGGCCCTGCACACTGCCGACACGTGGACCCTGACAGATTACCTCAAGGGAAAAAGTTGCCCTCCTCTGCATTTAGGAGAGATGCAGATGCTGACAGCAGATGCTGGGGGTGGGGAGCAATGGCGAGGAAATGGAGGACAGAGTTGCATGTGCTTCATGACCTGCCCTGGGGGCCCCTCTAAGTCATCCTGCTGCTGCCATTTTGATACGGTGGAGGACACCATCCCATCAAAGCCAGTGCTGAAGCAAGATTCAACTGCTTGTCCATGCAGCTTCTGTATATGGATGGGAGGGGGGGGCATCGTGTCCTTAACCTCAGGCTGCAAAATGCCTTAGGCTGGCCCTGACCCCTTCAGAGGGATTCTAGCTGCTGTGTGGTGCCACCCCAAGCTGGAAGCAATTCTAGCAGCCTCCGATGTGAGAGTCATTCCGGAAGAACTGGCTGATAGATCTCCCCACGCCACAAACCCATCTCTCTCTCTCTCTATAGGTATTCCAACCATTTCTGAATATGGGAGGGGAGAAGCTATGCATGAACTGGACTCAGAACACAGCCTTGCCTGCATTAGCTTGTCCTGTGTAGGCAATGATTTGAACCATCCTGAATACACATCTGACTGGCTGAGATTCTCTTGCAATTCTCTTGCGACCTGCTCCCGACCCTTCTCGACAGCATGTGCACCGAGTATGCATGACTCCGTCAGGGAAGGGACAGATCACTCTTGCCAGAGGCCTGGACTGATGGCATGCTGATGGCGTTGAAAATGAAATTAGACTCAGGGCCACATAACACGAGGTTAAGGGGCACATGCAACTCTGGGGCCACAGGTTGCCCATCCCTGCCCGAATGGTAGGGCTGGCCCTGTGAGGAGTCAACACACCAGCTCCAGCCAGAACCAGGAATGTGCATCAACGGCTTGGGGGGCCCTCTGCTTGATCTGCAGGGTGAACACTTTTCATACATTTGCATCATCACCATCATCATCATTGGTGGTGGTACTGATCAATGTTACTACTACTACTACTACTACTATTACTACTATTATTTAAGTATTTATATTCTTGCCTTTCAGTCCCAAAATAACCCCCCCCGCCAAGCATGTAACAATAATCAAAAGTTGTCTGTTCTGTTATGAGAGATACTACACCTCTATCATGTCTCCTCTTTTTTCTAAGCTAAACAGCCCCAGATGTTGTAACATTTTCTCACAGGGAAGTTGCTCCAGCCTATTGATCTTCTTGGTTGCCCTTTTCTGCACATTTTCCAGCACAACAATATCCTTTCTGAGGCACTCTTGCATCTCGCTGTCTTAGGGAATGCTTTGCTTTGTATATAGGGAATGCATTATATTAGGGGAAATTGTTGCAGTAACGCATGTATTCGGAGAGAGATGCACACAAAAATGTGTAAGGAGAGATGCACACAATAATGTTTTGCCCTTCCCTGCAAGAAAAAAAAATAAAAAATTAAGAAAAACCTATAAGAACCTTTTAACTAAGAACTGGTGCCTGAGTTTTGCATTCTTCCTCCTCCCTCCCAATCCCTTTTCCTTTTGTGTCATGTCTTTTAGATTGTAAGCCTGAGGGCAGGGACTGTCTTATTATTAATCTTTGTAAGCCACTCTGAGAGACTTTTCTGGCTGAAGAGCAGGGTATAAGTGCAATAAATAAATAAATAAATAAATAAATAAATAAAATGTGTAAGAATTTTTGGGCAAACTTAAAAAATAAAAATCTCAAGCTGATACAGAAATCAGGACTGGAAAACTGAGAAACTGAGTATCACGTGTGGCTTACACCGCCACACAGGGACGGCACTACTGCTAGGCCAACTAGGCTGTTGCCTAGGGCGCGTAGCGGAAGAGGGCGCAGAACGCTGCGCTCCTCTTCGCTGCCGGCGCGCTACTGCCCTGCCCGCCCGCCCGCCCGCCTCACCGAGAAAGCCAGGTCAGTGCGGGGGATTGCGCCCGGAGTAGTGGTGGGGCCGAGCCTGGGAGCCTCCCCCCCACCTCGCCTCGCCTCTGCGCCGCCTCCCCCCCACCTCGCCTCGTTTTGCCTCTGCGCCGCCTCCCCCCCCGCGCTGCCTCCCCCCCACCTCGCCTCGCTTCGCCTCCGCGCCGCCTCCCCCCCAACACCTACCTTCTCCGCGCTGTTTCCGGAGCCCCGCCCATGCTCTGTTTTGGCGGGAGGAACCAGGGCAACAGGGCTTAAACAGCCCTGTTGCTCTGGTTTCCCCCGGCCAAAAACAGAGCGCGGGGGTCCCTTTTCGGAGGAGGCATGGGAAGGTAGGTGGGGGGTGGCAGCGGCAGCGTGCGGGGGGGGGGTCCGGTGGCAGCGGCGGCGGCGGGAGGTTGCAGAGCAGGGCTGCTTTCCGGAGCCCCCCCCCAGCACGAGAGGGGGGGCGCTAAATATAATTTAGCCTAGGGCGCCAAACTGCCCTGCACCGGTCCTGCCGCCACACCCTTTTTATTTTACCGCTGCCACCCCTTTACTTTCTGACACACCCACTTCTGCCCCCAACACTCACACTCATGGTGGCCCTCAGCACCATGTTTGTCGGGTGTTTTAGCCACCGTGCTCTTTCATTTTATACAGCTCCCTTGCTCAAGCTATGGCCCTTTATACTCAGGCCCTGCATTCAGGTCACTCTGTCCCCTTCAGGTATCCTGCTTACTTCCCGCCCAGGATTCACGGAAGACCTTGTCTGAGTGTGGAAAGCTAAGCAGGGTCAGGCCTGGTAATTACTTGGATGGGAGGCCCTTCCTCTAGTTTTCTGCATTGAGCAGGGGGTTGGACTCGATGGCCTTTTAGGTTCCTTCCAACTCTATGATCTATGAAATCTATGAAAGACGCTCAACCTCTTCCACTCAGGCTCCCCTTTGCAATCTCTCAGAGACACTCCAGCAGTTGCCTGGGACACTCCCCTCTCCTCACAAGCCTTTGACCCCCAACAGCCTCAGGCTAACCAGGGTAATGACCTGAATACTGTTATTTCCCTCGCTGCCTCCTTTCTCCTCTGAGATTGTTCTCTCAGATGTGTGTGTTCCTTCCCTTAGTCACTCACGCCCACACTAAGGGTTAACAGTAAATCAAAACAAGTTTATTTCTACAGATGGAAACATTCAGGCGCTTGCTTATCCTGAAAACCATTACAATATTTCAACTCCAGGCTGAGGTAACTCCTCTAACCTCCACTATTGATTCTGAGTGCTTCTCTAGAGGTCTCCGGGTTCTACCCTCAGCCCACCCACTCACCGCTCCACAGCCTGTCACAGCTCTCTCTGCCCCTTGCCAACATTCCGAGCGCTGTGATTGGCTCTGCACACTCCAGCTGTCTGCCACCCTGAGAAAAACCAAAACGGACCGATCCATCCATTGCTAAACAAGGCTCGATTCCATATGCATCAAGGTGATCATCAGATCCAAAGATGGGACTGAAAAAGTTGAACTCAAGGAACACCAAGGACTTGTTCACCCAATACCACAAATACCGGATGAGACTTGAACTTCAGACATTTGGGAATGTTGATAAGTGTTTTCAGTGAGCACTTTGCTACTTCACCTCTACAGCACCTTTTGGAAAGTTGTTGAGGTAGGACACGGCATATGCATTATACGTGAGGTGAAGCTGCCTTGAACCGAGTCAGAATTCTGGTTCGTATAGCTCAGCCTTCCCCCAACCTGGTGCACTCCAGATGTGTTGGACTGCAATTCCAATAATTCCCAGCCAGCGTGGCTAATAGCAAGGAAATAGGACACATGTTTAGCAGCTATTACAGGGGACCAGCTCATGATGAAAAGGAATGACAGAACAATTGAGACATATTAAAGCAGTGGTGTTGAACCTCTTTCAGTCCGAGGGCCAAATTCCATTTCAGAGAGGCTCTTGGGGACCACATTCCAGTTGTGGGCGGGGCCAAAGGCAAAAGAGGCGGAGCCAAAAATACCAGCCTATTTTAGTTTAAAGCTCTTACTGCCAGTAACTAAGTCTTAGGAGAAGCATTTCAAGCCTTTAGAGTGGGGGGGAAACTGCACAAAAGTGGGGCAACCACCAAACAGTTGGTGCTCAGGGAAAAGGGTTTGGGGTCAGGAGAAGGGGGCATGCCATCTGGGAAACCCTGGGAGGGCTGGATTTGGCCCCAGGGCCTGAGGCTCTGCACTCCTGTACTAAAGTAAGTTGTTTGTGTGTGTATATCTGAGTTAAGAAAGTAAATGCAAAGCAGAAGCGGCGAGATCTTTCCGAGGAATGTTGAGGAACTTGTGGCTGGTGAAAATGGCTCCCCAGTGTAGGTGTTTAATAGGGCTATCATATCGAGTAACACTACATTAATCACCATGGTAACAAGGCAGGAATAAACTCCCTGACAGTGGCCCAGATGCCGCATGAGACAGGCTTTAATGAGAGTAGCTCACCACCACCCTGGCAACACCTTAGGGCCAAACTGGTATGTGATGGCAGGAGCCTGATGTGTAAAAGCAGACTTGTCATCGAGTTAATAATATAAAGCGGCACTGGGGTGAGGGACACACGGACACACACACACACACACACACAAAGCAGTGGGAGGGGAAGTTGAACCCTCCATTTCTTTATAATACTACTTCACCCCAACTATTTTCCTCCTGGTGGGTCTCTAAGATGAGATGTAACACACACACACACACACACACACTTTGAAAGAAATACAACTGGAGCCCAGAGGAGCCCAGTGATTTCATTTGCAGGCAGTGATGTTGGAGAATTTTGTATGGTCCAGAACTTTAAGCGGACCAACATAATTTGCACTTCTTGGACCAAGACATGAACTGGGATCTTTCAGACTGCACACTCCTGAATTTTGCATTGCAATTGTTGGGCAAAAAATTGTGTGCAAAAATGTTGTGCATTTTGTGGGGGATGCACACAAAAATGCATATTGGATGGGGAAATGTGTACAATTTAAATGTGGATCCACCGGAATCGAGATAGAACAACAGACTTACACTTGATCACATGCAAAACTGACATGGACTGGAAAAAGACTAATCCATCCAGCTCTAATTGGGGGGTGGGGAGGGAAGAATAGGCAAAGTTCAGTTCCCCGCTTCTGCCCACCTGTGCAGTGTTTTAAATCTCCTCCCCTCCAAATGTTACATTGGCATGACCCAAACTGAGTCTTGCTACATCTAGCTGTGCCTTTACTAAACCAGAAAATGCAAGTTTGCCATAGGACAATGATTAACATTCCTTTGCCCACCATATATTAAAGAGAGTCAACTGAAGAATGGACCAAACTCTACAACTGCCCAGGTAAATCAGCCCTTCTGGGCTAAAACTGACATAACAATGTAAAATACAATAAAATAAATCTTCCAATTCAGATATGCTTTACTGAATTCAAAATTTCAGACATTTGTCTCTGATCGAGACTTACTATACAAAGCCCAGTTTTCCAGCATGCTCCCAAAGCTGCATATAACACTGACAGAGCAGTGCGTGTGCGTGTGTGTGTGCGTGTGTGTGTGCTCGCCTGATGAGTTTTTGCTATACTCAGTGGATGTGAGGGAACATTTTCTACCTCTCACACTAGCTCTGATTTTCATTTGTGATTTCAGAGCCGCCCAGCCAATCAGCACTGCAGAATCTCCCTCCGTCCAAATGCACAAGTATCCCTGTATTGCATACAAATCAAGGGTCTCTGTTCGAGCAAGGTAGGAGAGCTTTGACATGCTTACATGCAGATGTATAAGAATCTGGGGTTGCTCAGGGTCAAACTGCACATTACGTTAATTGCATGACACAGAGCGGAGCCTTACCTTTTTCTTTACTTTAGACTTAGAGTAGCTGTGCCTGTGCATGACCCCGGTTCAGATCTGGACTAATGGCACCAGGAGGGGAGGATTAAATAGTATTCCCCGTTTGCTTCCTGAAATTCCACCCCACATGCCTGTGTGGGGATATATATATATATATATATATATATATATATATACACCTTCCCCCCAGTTTGCTTCCTAAAATTCCTCCCCCCTCCCTTCCCAGGGGATTTTTAAAAAAGGAAATAAGCCTGGATTGACTCCAATGGAGGCCCTATATTAAAGGGTCTCCATTGGAGTCAATCCTCCCCTCTTGATGAAAGCTGGTCCTGATCCGAATCAGGGTCATGTGCAGTTACTCTAAGGTAAAGAGAAGGTAGGGCTCAGCTACATGCCGTGCGATTAACGTTAATGTGTCATTTGAGCCTCAAAGCAGCACAGTAGCAGAACCTAAGGTGGGTTAGAATATCACAAGCAAGGGTGGGAGTGACAATTTCTTCCAGACCCATTGCTATGCTGATAGGTAATGGGGATGTGGGTCCCTGGTGTGGAGGGGGTGGGTTCCTTGGGGGAGGGGGGCAGGGGGAGGGGGGCAGGCTCTGAGGGTATACAATCTGGGGGTACTGATTCAGGGGTTCCTGGATGGGGTGGGGGTCCCAGGGCATTGTCTGAAGACACATGAAGCAGCCACCTTGCTGAAGCTAAGGAGGTCTGGGTCTGGTCAGTGCTTGGAGGGGAGATCACCTCGGAATCCCATGTGGCCACCTTGAGTTCCACAATGGAAGGAAGGTGGGATATAAATGTAATAAATAAATAAATAAATAAAATCAAGGATCCCTGATCCAATGGGTTCAGGCTCCAACTCAGCCCTCGTCATGATGCTTTAGTGTAGGTCAGTTCCCAGAACTTCTGCTGATGATGCCACTGGTCTGATGGATCTGGCCAGCTCCTCCTTGTCAGAGCTCAGGGTGCTTCTCAGAGTGGGGGTCCTAGTACCCATTGATTTCTGTCCCTTTGCCACAGAAACTGGGTTGCCGGGGTAGGAATCGGCCCTGCATTTTCTGGGTCCAATCCACCAGCACCACGACCACCACTACGAAGGGTTATTTCAATGGCCAAGATGCAGCCCTTTCAGTGGGACTGCCCCTTTGCTGTGGAAAGGATTGGGGAAGGGGGAATTGGCACATTGTGGGGAGCATTGCCAAATGGAGCATTGTTTGCATAGGCAAAGGACAAAAAGTTCTCATACACAAACCAACATCAAATATATGTCACATATACTGTACAAATATCGCATTGCATCTGAACATAAACAGGAAAAACACATAGTAATGTACTACATACCTATTACCTTCCCACTCAGACAGCAGCCAACACGTCTATTATACCCAGCCTATACCCCATCACTATCTTCCCTACAAATACCTGTCTTAATTTCTTTTACAATATTACCTCTGTTCCTAATAGAACACCATAAGTAAATACATATATTCATGATTGTAAGTATGAATATAACCATAACAATCCATTCATCTGTTGACATAAAAAAGCTATAAATAGTCCTGTTATGTATCATGAAAAATGATGAATAGTCATAAATATTCAAAACGTTCTCCTGTGACCACAGCACAACATGTCCAATCGTCCACTGGCCACCATGGGTCTCAAGCAACTTAAATTCATCGGTTAAAAGTCAAATTAGGAGAGCTCAAAAGTGAAAGCTAAACAAACGTGCCAGTCTGGGACTAGACAAAATCATTTCTGTCAATCCTGCTGCAATATTGCTAGTGAAATCCCCTGCTGAACTGATGAAAATATTGCTCCTTGTGAAGCTGAGAAAAAAAAGGCACAGCTGGAAGTTTCTCGCTTCTTATATTATTAAACAGTTGGCACGGACGATATGGAGAGAGCTGTCCAGCCCCAGCCCTGGGAATTTTACTGCCCTCGGCAAACTGGAGGTGGGGGGAATACACCCGCCACTTCTTTTTCTATCCATCTTACTTTTTCATGCCATCTTTTATTTAGTGTCACAGGAAGGAAGCCAGCTTGTCACTCACTACCCAGATGCCCAATTGACTTCTGCGCATCTCTCTGTGCCCAGAGGCAAACAGCGATGCATTGCCGGGCTCAGGAGCTACCCTGATCTCTGCCTGCTGCAATAGAGCAAGAAGCAGATTACAAGTCTCATTAAAAAAAAAAATTTTTTTTAAGTATGTCATATCTAGTAGATAAAGTATTGGTTCCAGTAAACAAACAAGCCAAGCAGGTTAAATCTGGAGTTCCTTAGCTTCGCCCTTCTCCTTGCATATGCCAGCAACAGTGGTGTGAAGACTTATCTCTGAGCAGGCAGCAATGTGGATAGACTGTGCCCACTTTCCTTTCTCTTGACTATCGAGGCTTTGAGCTGTCAGCAATCAGCTGGGCTTGTATTATTTTTGTGGAGGAGTGAAACTGTCAAGTCTACTGTTTTTGTTAGTTTGGCTTGGCCTCCATGCACTTCTCTGCATGTTGATAGGACTGTGGAGGAGTTGTATGGATGTGATTCAGAACGGGGCATGCGATTATTATCCTTTGGGCAGCGTGCCACACTCAATCCCTGCCATGTTGTCACTTACTGAACAGTATAGAAGCATTGGGGAAAGGGACATTCCGCATCTTTATCTGTACCGTGTAATTGGCTTTGGCTATGTGAACATCAGAAGAGCCCTTGCTGGATCAGACCAAAGGCCTATCTATTCCAGCACCTTGTTTCCCACAGTGGCCAACCAGATGTCTCTCTGGGAAGCCCACAAACACAACATGATGAGGGCAACTACTTACTTGCTTTAGTGACGTTGAAGCAAATGAAAAGAAACAGAATTACTGCAGTAGTTCAAAGAACTCAGGGGGCATCGTTTCACCAGGGTAAAATTTAACCAGTGATGAGCCTTAGATAGGTGTGAAGGGGGCTAGATCAGAGGTGGGCAATTGTGGGAGGTCTGGGGACCATTTTTGGCCCCCCTCCTGCCCATGCAGATCACACCTCCCCTCCTGCAGCCTGCGGGGATTCAATTTCTTTAAATTAAAAATGGCATCCATAGTGGCTATAGAGCACTAAAAGGGTCAAATTCAGTTTGCAAAGAGGCTAATTTTGACTCTTTTGGTGCCCCATAGCCACTACACACATCATTTTTGCGGGGGGAATCCCCCCCCTGATTTTAGGAGGCAGCAGGGACTGCTGTGGGGACGACGACAGTGGGGGCTGCATGCAGGCCATATATTGCCCATTCCTGGGCTAAATAATGTCCATCTAGAGGTGAAACTGACAAGGACTTTCAAATACTTGCCAATTTTACCAAGCTCAGAACTATTCCTAGGGCTGGGGAGAAACAGCAATTGGACTAAAAATGCATGAAATTGACCCATTAATTTGAGGAGAAAGGGTTTGATAAAATGCCCCCCCCACTTGGTTTCTCCAAATCATTTCTCTGATTCTTCAGCACACTTACTTGGTAATGTCCCACTGAAGTCAATGGGGTTTACTTCTGATTAAACATGCATTAGATTGCACTGTTAATCTCTTACCCCACCCCTCCCCAGTGCAATCACACAAGATTGCATAGGATTGCCTATAGGATTGCAAAAAAATTGCAATCTTTTTAAAAACTTTGGGTCTCTTTCTGAATAAAGCATCTTTGGGGGTTTTGCAAAACATTCTTATTTTTTAGAGCCAGTGTGGCGTAGTGGTGAGAGTGTTGGACTGGGACTCAGGAGATCCGGGTTCCAGTCCACGCTCGGCCATGAAACTCACTGGGTGACTTTGGGCCAGTCACTGACTCTCAGCCTAACCTACCTCACAGGGCATAAAATGTGAGGAGGAGGAGGAGGAGGAGGAGGAGGAGGAGGAGGAGGAGGATTGTGTAAACCGCCTTGGGTTCCTTGCAGGAAAAATATAATAAATAAATAAAAATAAATTTTTAAAAAGAGAGAAAGAAATCCAAATGTAAGTCACCGTTTCTCTAGTAGTTCAGGTTTAAAAATAGGGTTGCCTGCAACCGCAGACTGTGATTTTAACAAGCCTGCTTCATTTACTGCCCTTTCTACGGAGGGGTATTTAATTGTACTGCAACTCTGGAAGAAATTGAGCTGCAATTATCTGTCCACTCCGAAAAGTGTCTTTTTCTGTAGACATTCAACCGCTGTCCACAATCATAGAAGCCCCCAGCAAGTGGCAAAGGAAGCAGCCATTTTCATGGTGGCAGCCATTTTGAATTTCACAAAATTCAAAAAGTATTTCAGCACAAGGCTTTATGGGGAAAACAAATTGATGACTGCTCTGATTCTCTTCCTTCTTAAAAAAAGAAATAAATCCCAAAACCAAACAGCTAATTTTGAGGTGCGCAAAACAGCTGAGAGATGGTCCTCTGTGATTTGGTACAGGCAGCAGGCCTAGTGGCTACATCTGGGACATGCAACCTGGTGCCCTCCAGTCATTTTGGACTACAACTCCCATAACCCCTGACCATTGGGAATCCTGGCTGGGGTTTATGCGAGATGTAGTCCAAAACATCTGGAAGGCACCAGGTCTATGTACTTTCTATAATCTTGACTGTAAAGGACTTGAGTCCTTTAGAGCAATCACCTCTACATTGAAGGGACATCTCTGGATTTACTGCAGAGATGGGAGAGGGAAGTTTATCCCTTCTACTGCTGCTCTTTGCAGCCTTTGTACACAAATCTCCAAAAGATGTTGCATTTCCAACCACATCCCTTCCCCAACCCCTGAACAGCATGTGCAGGTGTTTGTGCGTTCATCGGCCAATCAGCTGCCTTCTCGCAACAGAAGTTATCGAATCAAACACAGAGAGGATCCACACCAGTGGTGCAGTGGACCTCAAACAAAGCACACAGGGCCCAAATGCCTGGGTTTTGATTAGCAAGGATGATGACGTCATCTGTACCCCCACCTCCAGGCTTCCCTCTGCTGCTCCCTCTGACCTTGTAATCCTCACAGTAGCTGTGGGGAAATAGATTTTCCAGGCATCAATATATGGTTGTGAGCTATCCCTGTTGTAATGCAAAGTATTTGGGGGTCTTCAATGGGTAATCAGAACCCATTAGCTTTACAAAAGACCTAAAAAAGCTATCTGACTGTAATACAGACACACACACAGAGAGAGAGAGAGAGAGAGAGAGAGATCAATGCAGCTGCCTGCATTTTTGGACTCTCCTTGTGGGCATGGCTGTGGGGACTCAGTCATGATGAGCACCTGCTCTTCAAAACTGACCACTGACTGCACCACCGGTTCACACCAGTGGAAGTACAACACCCACGTTCAAAATGAAACCTGGCAGATTGCTAAAGCATTCCTGGAAAATACCTTGCCGCTTTTCACAATACCATTATACTGTGGGATTGAGAGGGATTCTGGGAGAGATTCTGGATGGCATGGTGCATAAAGGATAACCACACACCCTGCTTTGCCTGAAACACATGACAATATTTTATTTATTTATTTATTATATTTATACCCCGCCTTTTTTCCTGCAAGGAACCCAAGGCGGCTTACATAATCCTCCTCCTCCTCCTCTCCATTTTATCCTCACAACAACCCTGTGAGGTAGGTTAGGCTGAGAGTCAGTGACTGGCCCAAAGTCACCCAGTGAGTTTCATGGCCAAGCGGGGACTAGAATCCGGATCTCCTGAGTCCCAGTCCAACACTCTCACCACTACGCCACACTGGCTCTTGCCAGTTGAGGTTGCCAACCCCTGTCCTGGGTTGGCTTAGCTAACACCACCATGAACTTATTATAGCCCATCTTTTTTCCTCTTTCAAGGAACCCAAGGTGGCCTACAGGGTTCTCCTCCTCTCCATTATATCCTCACAAGAGCCCTGTGAGGTAGGGTTAGGCTATGAGTCAGTGACTGGCCCAAAGTCACCCACTGAGCTTCATGGCTGAGTGGGGACTAGAACCCGGATCTCTCGAGTCCCAGTCCAGCGCTCTAACTACTAGACCACACTGGCTCTCAATATGATTCCTCCCCAGTCCTATCAATACCCAGGCCTAGGAAGTCTAATACAAAGCAATCAACATGACAGTTTCATTCCTCCACAATATCAGACCATCCCAGAACTGGCATAGGAAAACTCAGATATTCTCACTCATGCAAAGGCATGATGAGTAAGATCATCTACGATATGATGGACATTCTGTCACTTGGCTGCGTTTTCTTCTAATTCAGCCTTGATATTACAGACAACAGGTTGGATCCAGATTTAGTCATGCTTAGAGAAGACCTATTGAAATCAATGGGACTTAAGTGAGCCATTACTAAGTTAAGCCCCATTGATTTCAATGGGTCTACTGCCCTAAGTATGACTCAACCTGGATTCAACCCAATATTATTTTTTGCAACTTAAACTGACTGCTTTTTGTTCTTTGATTTGGGAAAAAAGGAAGGCCTACAGTGAAAAATCAAATGGAAAGATCTATGCTCCATCTGTAGCAAGACTTCATAACTGGGAAGCAAAACGTCTGGGTCAAGGTAATGTTTGGAGTGGAGCATGAAACTTCTTCAGTCAATGCATTTATTAATGTTTTTTTTAAAAAGCATGCTCCTTTCCTGTCCTATGAATGATTCTACACATCTTTGGACCTCAGGCTAACCCATGTTCAGAAAGCTCCTTTTCCTTCTTTTGATGTTTGAATAAATGTTGCTTGCAACTTAAACACATGACAAAGCATTTATAAGGCCACGACACATGTGTGCGTCTGATATGAGCTCATTGAAAACATCAGCTGAGGGGGCAAACCCGATCCCACGCTGGCCTGTCTGCCATGCACTATAAGGAGATAGGAAATGATCTCCCCCTTGTGTCTGCAATGGGATCAGCAAGCTTTCCTGCTCAGACTTGAGTCAAGACAAATGTCTATCCATTATAGGAGCGGGGAGGCTGGTGACTCCAATTTCGGTGGGGCTCTTTTTCCATCACAGGTTTTACAGTTTTTATTTGGAGCTTTGTAGGAGCTATCCATGGTGCTTCATGGTGGTGAACCTATTCTGGGGATGGAGTTCAGCACCATGGCTAGCCCCTATGAAGCTCCACATAAAAGCTGCAAAACCTGTAATGGAAAAGGAGCTGCACCAAAATAGGAGCCACCAGCCATTTCGTTTCAGTTCAGTTTTGATCAGAATTGACCAAAATGTGCAAAGTTCTCCATATTCAGGACAAAAAGATCTTGAGATATTAAAAAACTGAATGCAGAGATTCAGTTTTCTCAGATTCAGGAAACTGAAACTGAGATTCGCCCATCCAGGCCAAAGCGTTGAATATTTTGTTCTTAAAAGTCTGGAACTGAATCCCTGTGTATTCAGCCATGTTAGTGCTTCATTATGGTTGCCACCTCTTTTTTCTGACCAGCTCATCAAGGTTAACAGCGACATGGCAGGCAGGTTTTATATCATGGTCCAGGGCTCTCCAACCTTGGGTCCCCAGATGTTGCTGGCCTACAGCTCCCAGCATACGCAGCCAGCATGGCTAATGGCAAGGGATTCTGGGAGCTGTAGTCCAGCAACATCTGGGGACCCAAGGTTGCAGAGCCCTGTCATAGTCCTTTCCATGCTGGATCTATTGACTTTGGCTGGTGTCGATGGCTGAGAGTTTCGTTTCAGTTTGTTCTTGATAAGAATTTGTCAAAATTTGCAACATTCTTTGTATCTGGGAGAGAAAGAACTTGAGATTTTAAAAATTCAAATGAAGGAGAGAGTGAAACTGACAGGTTCACCAGCCTCAATTTATTTTTTTACTTTATTTTTGCTGCTGCCTATGGTGACAGTGGAGCTCCTTTAAGTTGCTGCCAGCCAGTGACCACCATTTTTTAAAACCATATTTTTATTTGTTACATTACATTTATATCCCACCCTTTTTCCTCCAAGGAGCCCATGGCAGCATACATGGTCCTCCTTTCTATTTCCCCCTTCACAACAACCTTGTGAGGTAGGTTAGGCTGAGAGTCAGTGACTGGCTGGCCCAAGGTCACCCAGTGAGCTTCATGGCTGAGTGGGGACTAGAACCCGGATCTCCCGAGTCCCAGTCCAACACTCGAATCACTGCACCACACTGGCTCTTAAAGCCTCTTATGAGCCAGTGAGAGCCTCTTGACTCTCATCATGGCATAGCATCGTTCCAGGGGCATTGTGGGGGATGGTGGACACTACATACCAAGAAGAGCCATGCTTTCACTGCTGCAGCAAAATTATGTTTATAAAAATCACCACCACCACCACCACCACCAATGGCAAACCCCCTCAAAAGCTTTTGAAAAACTTTTTCTGCCCCCTGGAAAATTAACATAATGCCCTCACATTTTTGCTATCTGCAAATGGGGGGGTGAACTGGGGGTGGGGGAAGGCATTTCATCTCAGCCCTAATGAATGAATAATGAATACTAGTCGCCCACTTCTGTTGTTTGTTTGTGATACACTTCTAGTCGGGGGAGGCTGGCGACTCCTGTGCCAGTGGGGCTCCTTATCCATTGCATCTTTTTGTTTGAGCTTTATAGGAGCTATCCATGGCACTCCATGCCTATTTTGGGGATGGAGTGCAGCACCACGGATAGCTCCTAAAAAACTCAAACAAAAAAGATGCAATGGATAAGGAGCCCCACTGGCACAGGAGTCTCGCCAGCCTCCCTCGCTTCTAGTGTGTTTTGCACCCTTGGGTTGTGTGTGCACAATCTGAAGTGCTGGTATCCCCAAGCAGTGACGGAGCGGATGCATGTGAAGAGCAGCGCACAGAAAGACACTGCTTCAGGCACAGGAGAGGAAGGCAAGGTCCTTTCTCCTCCCTTCTTGCTTCTTTCAGGTCCGGGCTTCCTTGGCGGAATGCAAAGAAGCTGCTTTGCTCCCAGATTATGAGCAACCATCAGGCTTTTTATCCAGTGGGGGGACTGGAGGACAGGTTGTGGATGCATGATGGGAATTCAATTCACAACTTTTGTCCATCATCAGCTTTACTCATGAGAAAGGCATGCAGCTTGTCCGCCTTTCCTATGAGCGGATCTCTTGCATAGGGTAAGGAGCGTGAATGTGTGGTATTTGCGGAGTGGGGAGGCAATTACCTGGGCCATCCTATTTAACCCCTCTGCCTTTTCCTGTCACATAGGCACATCATATTTGACAGCGGGGCGGGGGGGGGGGCTGGGGCTGGCGACTCCTATTTCGGTGGGGCTCCTTTTCCATTGCAGGTTTTACAGCTTTTATTTGGAGCATCATAGGAGCTACCCATGGTGTTCCACGGTGGTGAACCTGATTTGGGGATGAAGTTCAGCACCATGGATAGCTCCCATGAAGCTCCAAATAAAAGCTGCAAAACCTGCAATGGAAAAGGAGCCCCACCGAAATAGGAGTGACCAGTCTCCCCTGTTTGACAGTTAAAAATGAAAGCCAAGTCTCATGCATAGCAAAACCATGTGGCAAACGGTACCACTTCAGAGAGCAGGTGTGTGTGTGTGTGATATTTGACCTCTCCGTCATATAATCAAACATTCCCCACATATCAGAGAGAAGTCTAACCTAGGCAGGGGAGGCTCAGGCTGGTGACTCCACATGACCTGTCCATGAACTCCATCCCCCAAATAGTTTCACCACTATGGAGCACCATGGATAGCTCCTATGAAGCTCCCAATAAAAGCTGAAAAACCTGCAATGGATTAGGGACCCCATCAAAATAGGAGTCACCAGCCTCCGCTGAGCTTAGGCCTCTCTCTGATTGCTAGTTTTCTATGTGCGGGTACATTCATAAATGCAACACATACACACACCACAGTCTACCACATTGTTTGTTTGTTTTTAGCCATACCTCACAGTGGAGTCCTTCTTGAACTGTGCCATGTAATTTTGCAGAACGTGCTGGTCTGTTCTTATTGACACTTGGAAGCTGTGGTAGCAGTTGAATGCTAGGAGGCAAAGCATCTATGTTCTGGAACAGGGAGTGACCATTATATTCGAAGGAGCTAGCAGCTTCTGCAGAAAGAGCGATTTGATTTCCCTGAATAGTCAATACTTAGCAGATGCTAAAACTTTGGCACAATGCAGATTTGTGGAGATTTATTCCACTGATGTTCAAAATGTGTCCAACCTGGAAGCTTTTCAGCCAGAAGTATTCCTGCCATGTACATCTTGAAATTAATATGAGGGGAGGGGGAACATCCTGCTTCTATTATTCCTCCTTCTCAAAAGCATTGTATGATGGCAAATAGTCACAATCATATTATCAGACATAAACGACTCCCCCATTTAAAATATTGATATATCTTGCAGGCCACAAGGGAATTGGTTTGAGAATAGGAAAAGCAATATCCTGTTAGACAGGCAAAATGAGAAACGGACTTATCAGAGCAGCAAGTCATCTGTTGCAGAATGAGGAGGGGAAGGTGAACACAGTACTTTGCTCTCTTACTATGAGAAATATGAAATGTGTTGCTATGGCAAGGTGGGGCAGGGGAACAGCTTCAGCATGTGAATCAATAACAAATCTTTCTCACCTTTCTTTGATCTATGGGGAAAGTGGTATGTACTTACAGTAAACCAGTCAATAATTAAGATTGTTATGCCAGTTTGATCCTAATTTATGGTGAAACAGTGTCAACACGTAGGAAGCTGCCTTATACTGAGTCAGACCATCGGTCCATCTATTGTTGACACTGACCTAGTTCACATGATCACTGTAGCCCACCATGGCTTATTTAAGCCACAGCGGGTTGTGGCGCCTGTGGGTCCCAGGTTGCTGGTTCAAGTCCCCCGCGGCTTCTCGGGTCATCCGAACCTGGCAAGGGTGGCTTGTTGGGGTGGTTAACAAACCACCCCACAGCCCTACAACAGGCCATGGGTTCTGGGTGGTTGGTTAATCACCCCAACAAGCCACCCTCTCTGGGTTCAGATGACACAAGAAGCCATGCCCGGCGAGGGTAATTATGTAAATCGGGCTGGCATGCAGCTGGCACACGCAGGGTGGTTAAGAAACTACCATGGTTTATCAACCACCCTCATGTCATGCAAACCAGTCCACTGACTGGTAGTGTCTTCACTAGCCAGATATTTTTCCAGCCCCACCTGGAGATGCCAGGGATTGAACCTGGGACCTTCTGCTTGCAAAGCAGGTGCTCTACCACTGAGCTATGGCCCCTCCCCTTAAAAGTAGCCTACAGAACCTGGTATTCCCAGGCAGTCTCCTATCCAAGTACTAAACCAGGCCCACCCCTGCATAACTTTTGAGGTCAGATGGGATCAGGGTCTTTCAGGGTGGTGTGGCTGTAGGTTGACCATGTGTGTGTGTATTAGCTTTAGAAGACAAATCAGAGTGATGAATTATTATATTACCTTTATGAAATGAATAATTGAGATGTAGTTATATTATATATGTATTTATTTATTTGTTGTTATTCTTATAATTCCTTGTTTTGTTAAAAAGTTTTTATTGAATAAATTATTCAATAAAATATTATTGTACTGAGAGTAGAAATGGATGCAATCTACTTCCAGGTTTATTTATTTATTTATTTATTATATTTATACCCCACCTTTTTCCCCGCAAGGAACCCAAGGCGGCTTACATAATCCTCCTCCTCCTCCATTTTATCCTCACAACAACCCTGTGAGGTAGGTTAGGCTGAGAGTCAGTGACTGGCCCAAAGTCACCCAGTGAGTTTCATGGCCGAGCGGGGACTAGAACTTGGATCTCCTGAGTTCCAGTCCAACACTCTCACCACTACGCCACACTGGCTCTCTAGTTGTATCACTTTGCATGTGTTCACTCTTACGTCCATTCCATCCCGTTTCTGCATTAATCTGTGATTTATTTATGTTTAATGCTGCACAAAAACTCACATATATTTTTTCTAATATATATTTTCCAATATATTTCATTAAAATATGCATTCGTAGATGAGTTTTGATACTTTTTTGAGCAGAGGACCATCGGAACATTTGGGAAGTGCAAAAGTCAGTGGATAACTAAGTTCTGCTCTGAACATTAGTTCAGGAAATGCAGATCAGGCTGGTGGTTCATATCAGAATTCACAAAGATCACATTCCTCAAGCATCCCTAATTGAATTGTAACTGCGAAATAAATTATTATCGCATTTGTCTGAATACATTGAGGCTGTATCTGTTACAGATGGATTTTTTGTTCTGTTTTAATATTGCTGTTATTTTGTTTGTAGAACTGAGTGCAATTCTGTGGAAAAGCAATATATGAATACATTTGATGGCTGAATGGCTTAATATGATCACAGAGTTGTTATTCCCAATGTTTTGGACCACAACTCCCAGGATTCTTGACCATAGGCCATGTTGGCTGGGGCTGATGGGAGCTGAAGTCCAAGACATCTGGAGGAAACCAGGTTGGGGAAGGCTACTACCACTTATTTCTAGCCTCAGAGGAATAGGCCTTTATCTGACTGCAGGCTTCACTGGCTGTTTCTAAAGCTGGGATTTTGAGCCACTTATAGAGATGTATGAGAAATTTGTTTCAGTTCATTTTTGACCAGAATTTACCCAGATTGCACCTCCTGGACCTAAACATGGGCCAAATCCCAATCTGTGATTGAAGCCTGTACATTTCCAAGCTCGAAACATGATTCAAGGAACAAACGAAAATGTGTTTGAAGAACGTGTACATTTGGAAAGTGTGCACAAACATACATTAATCAATGGGAGAAAAATGTGTCCATTTCAAGAAGGTGCACAATTGATGTGTACATTTAGAAAAAGGCGCATGAAAATATGCACAAATGTTCATGCAAAAAGGAGGGGGGGAATGAAGCTTGCAATCTGATATGGACAGAGCTTTGAGGGGGAAATTGGAGAACCTCAATGAGCTGACTGACATCCCTGCTGTTGCATAGACACTGGGATGAAGTCATCAAAATTCCACTTAACAAGGCACTGAATTTTAGTCCTCTCAAGTTAGAGAGGAACACTCTTTCTGATCAATCACCTGGCTTTGTTCCCAGTTAAAGTTTTGTCCCAAAGGCTTGCATAGAATGAGTCTCAAGCCATACGTTTGTACAACTTCTCACTCATTGGGGATCTACTCTGCTTATTATAGCACAACGGTTACTCCTGGAATTAAGACCAGAAAGAGAGGGGCAGGATCTCAGTGTCGGGACCCACCAGGATTAGACCTGGGAACCCTTGGCTCTGTGTGCAGCTGCCCTGCATGGTGAGCCACCAGAGCGGCAGTTTGGAGCATCTTCCAGGGCAATGAGGTATGCTCGGGCTCTGAACTGGCCCTGCCCACCCAGGCTGGCCACTGAGCCCTCCTAAACAGGAAGGATTATAAAGGCTTCCTGTTTTGGCCGGGACTTTTCCTAAGCAACGATAGTCTTCGTGACTCTGGTATGCTTGGGTGTGTTCTTTGGTACCAACTCTTGACTTTACCTCGCAGCCCTGACTCGCTTGCCCAAGTCCTCTTGGCTCCTGTCTCCTGGCTTCTTTCCGAGTGCTGCCTACAGCTCAGCCCTGACATTTGGGGAAAGGCAATGGGGGAAGTGGCTGAGCGCTGAGAACACTAAGTGAGGTGCACAGTGTCTGATTCTATCCGGAAAGATCGGTAGGATGAGGAATCTCACTTTTTCAATATCAGTAGTACAGAATTTTCCTCTCCTTTTGGCTGCTGTGCCGAGTATAAAAATCAGAGCACATCTCTCGTCAACCTCCCTTAAGGCCACTAATTAGCTCTGGAAACTGGGGGCTGTTTTGTATCTCTTGCACAGGCATTCATGCAGCAATCAGGCGCACAGAAGAGGTTCTTCAGTGCGGTCCCTTTTCCCTGCATCCATCTGCTGCTGCTCTGTGCTCTCATCTGTTTTTCCTGCCTGAAAGGCTCGTGAGTGCTGTGGCTAATTTTTATGAGGTTTGATTTTTGCCATTAAAAGTGTGTGGGATATGAAAAGCCGCTTGAAACCCTCTACCTCACTGCCCTTTCATGGTGTGTGTGTGTGTGTGTGCGCGCGCAGAACCCTGAGATGCTGCAGCTTCAGTCCCATTTTTAGTTTTTTCTGCTTCACGGGTTGATCCCGGCCCATCAAATCTGGGGATGCAATGGCATCAGTAAAGGTAAATGAAGCCTCCTGTTGCACTCACTCTGGATGGATGGATGGACAAGGGAAGGCACCCTGATTGCCAAAAACGGTCAGTGCAAGATAGTGAAGCATTTGGCCCATTCCAGCACTCAGCACCTGGAGTTACACATGGGGCAGAATGTGGATAGGTATGCACATTCAAATATACAACCAAATGTGCATCCCATCGAAAGTAAAACAGTGTGGCTGAATGGCATCCAGGTGGTAGAGCACCTGCTTTGCATGCAGCAGGTCCCAGGTTCGACCCCCAGCATCTCCAGGTAGGGCTGGAAAAACTCCTCTGGAAACCTTGGAGAGCTGCTGCCGGTCAGTGTCAACAGTGCTGGCCTAGATGGACCTAGGGTCTGACTCTGTATAAGGCAGCTTCCTATGTTCCGATGTCATTCGTCTGCATTGCACTACTTTCAGTGAGGTGTGCATTCGGATGTGGATCTAAATGCACACACACACGCACACACACACCACATCCTCCTGATCCCTAAATAGTCCACAATGCAGGACTGGATTTGGGGAAGGAGTGTCAGCCCAGTTGGCTCAGGAACAGCGAGAGGCTGGAGCTCAGTGACAAGAGCCCCTGCTTTGCACGTAGAAGGTCCCAGGTTCGATCCCCGGCACCTCCCAGGAGGGCTAGGAAGGATCCCAGCTGGAACCCAGGAGAGCCGCTGCCAGCCAGTGTTGACAGTGTTGGCCCATTAGACGGACCAAGGGTTGGACACCATATAAAGGAGCTTCCTATGTTCCGATGACATATTACTCTCTCTCTCCCCAGTACCTGCCCCAATGCAGTGATGTGCCCTTTCAAAAAGGGGGTGTAAAACTCTGACAAAGCAAAGGGAGCACTTTTTTTTTTTTTTTTTTTGGTCAGGGGCAAAAATATTTGCAAAACAGCCACCCCCACCACTTCAGCTCAGCATTGTCCCTTCCATCGCTGGACAGATCTGCAATTCTTTGCGCCATTTGTACCAGGCATCATCTCAGTGGTGCAGCTACGGCTGGATCTCGGGGCCAAAGTCTTGGGCTTTGCAGTCTGGGGAAGACCCTAAATGGCCACCTGGAGAGCTGCAGGCAGTGGGGACAACAGCAAGCAGCTCTGGCATCAGCGCCTGGGCTCCATGGGTATAACCCCACCCACCGCAACAGGGCTGACTCTGCTCACCTTAGCAGTATTTCTTTCTTTATCATTTCCCCCCAAACTTTTTATACTCAGGAGGTGGCTAGCCAGGCATGTGCATAGCTACAGATGCTCATTTTTACTTTTAAAACATGTTATCCCTTTCGAGAACAAAATGGTGTTCATTCCCCAACGTAAATGCAATGAGCAACGGCACACAGTGGAAGCAAACTCGTATTTTATTCCTGTAGTCATGATGGTGCTATGATTGAAAATGGAAAACTGCTTGTCCTCAGAGTATTTCTTATTTCAATCAGGGTCGGCAAACAGGTTTGGTTTTGCTTTTTGCTCTTATGTATCCGGACAGACGTATGTGTCAGGGATGCTTTGACTTGGATCCCTGCATTGAGCAGGGGGTTGGACTTGATGGCCCTTCCAACCCTACCTATGATAGGAATGTAGAAGCAGTTGTAAAGCGTGGAATGGCGGGAGGGGAGAAGACAAATGTGATTGTGTGTTCCACACAGAGAGCTTCAGCTATTGGGTGGTATAGAAATGAAATTATTCTTAATTTAATTATTAATTTCATGGCTGTCAGTCCATGTCCGGGCCCGATTCAAAGTGCTGGGATTAATTTATAAAGCCCTAAATGGCTTGGGGTCAGATTACCTGAGGGATTGTCTCCTCCCATATATACCTCCACAGACCCTAAGATCATCCTCAGTGGTCCTCCTCTGGGAGCCTCTGCCAAAGAAAGTGAGGTGGGTGTCTACTAGGAGGGCCTTTTCTGCTGTGGCACCCCATTTGTGTAATGAACTTCCCAGAGAGGCTCACCTGGCACCTACATTGTGCTGTTTCCCACACCAGGTGAAGACCTTATTTTCCCAGGAATTTTTAGTCTTTCAGTCTCTGTTGCTTTAACTCTTTTACAGTATTTTAAATCTCTGTACTGCTGCTTGGTTTAGGCTTTTAGGAGTAGAAACCTAAAATAGGTTTTTACTCCTATTTTATACTGTAGTTTTAAATTTTTATGCTGTATTTTAAGTTGTATTTAAAATACGGGGCATCTAAAAAGGGGGTGGGAAGACCATTAAGTCTCAAATTACCTCTAGTACAAAGCCTCCAGTTCCTTTCTTGCCACCCATGCACCACAGAGACCTGATTGCGTAGCAGTCATAAATCAAGCAGCAGTAACTCTCACTGACTACCGTTTCAAGCTGGATTCAGAAAGGGAACGTAGGCAGAGGTGGGGGAAGGTGTTGGGCCTGATCCCTCCAGTCTTCAACCAGAGAGTATCCTTTTGATCTCTCCCTTTGCCGGTAATGATTGACAGCAGAAACACCAAGGAAGCTGCGTGCATCAAGCTGAGCTGTCTGCCAAGGCAATTAAGCTCTCATTGCAAACACACACACACACACACACACACACACATACCATAGGCATCTTTCCTGGCTCTCCAAAGTCATTGATGGTCACTGTGTCATGCTTCGAGAGCTGATGTCATCTCTGTGGTCTCCGGCAGCATGTCAGCTCTGGGGACCCTCCGGGTTTTAGTATTGGCCAGTCTTGCCCAGGCATCTGTGGGGAGATGTCTCTTGCTTGCACAGAACAGGGATTATGTTTCGCATACGGGCGGTATCTGTTTTGCTCACTCTCACAAGCCAGCCAACTCCCAGACAAGTCTCTCAAAGCAGAACTGCCAGCAGCAAGCTTCAACCTTTCCTCCCATCAATATTCATCAGATGGCACACTTGTACTTGTGCGCACTGCGCGTTTCCCACAGCAGCAGCAGCAGCAACCCTTGTCTGTAAAAGGCAGGTCTCCATTCCGGGATGCTCTGTCACCTGGAAGAAAAGGGAAATGGTGGGTGAGCGTTGATTTTTTCACAGCCTCCAGAAATAACATTCCTCTTCCCCAAGCTAGGAAATCCCGTGCCACCGCGGTGCGCTTGAAGCGCCCGTGTCACAGATCCAGAGGAGCAGCTGCGCCACCACCACACTTCTCTCATTAAAGCTCAGCCCTAGGGTGACTTTAAAGACACTGAGCTATAGGAGAGCTGAGTATTAATGAGTCCTTAAACTGGGGTTCTTGCTGCCATTGTGAGTTTTCAGCCTGGATTTTGGTTGAGTTCAGAATCCAGGCCAGAACTGCAGCATCTGGATAGGGCAGGGGTGTCAAATCTCTTTCAGCCTGAGGGCCGAATCTTACTTTGGAGAAGCTCTCAGGGGCCACATTCCAGTGGTGGGTGGAGCTGAGGGCAAAAGGGGCAGCGCCAAAAAATACCTTTTCATTTAAAGCTCTTACTGCCACTAACAAAGCCTCAGGAGAGGCATTTCAACCTTTTAGAATGGGGGGGGGGCACACACTGCACAACGGGAAATGATTGGCTGTCATAGGAATGGGGATGGGGCAAGGGGGCCAGATTAAGACCCCAGGTGGGCCAGATTTGGTCCACAGGCCTGAGTTTTGACACACCTGGGTTAGGAAGAAGCACTTCCAGCCTAGATCTACGGCTTTCTAGTGAGCTCCAGAGCCATACCAGAAATGCATGAGAGGTGGGCCCAGTGCAATCTGGGATGTCCCTGGGCCCTGCTACACGCACTTCTCCCCAGATTGCAATTAATACATCTATATTTCCAACTTGTATCCCATCCCTATCTTCCCTTCAATTACCCATCTTAATTTTCTTAGTCCTGATAGTCCTTAGTCCTACTAGTCCTGATTGGCTATATGCTTCCTCCAGTATCAGAGGCAGTATGCCTGTGTACACCAGTTGCTGGGGAACATGGGCAGGAAGGTGTTATCACACTCATGTCCTGCTTGTGGGTCTCCCAGGAGGGCAGCTGGCTGGCCACTGTGTGAACAGAATGCGGGACTAGATGGACCCTTTCTCTGATCTAGCATGGCTCTTCTTACGTTCTTAATAAAATAAGTATCTATATTCCTAATAAAACACCACAAGTAAATACATATATTAATAAACAGACATAAATATAGTTGTAAAAATTCATACATCAGTGTAAAAAAAAAAATAGCACTCACCAATAGTGATAAATAGGCATAGGCATTAACAATCATAAGTGGTCATAGAAAACAATAAGTGGTAATCAGAAAGGAATAAAAACCCTTGGGGGCGTGACGATGGGGACGGTCATGAGGAGTGCCCGCACTTCAAAACTGATTACTGAGCAATATATGGTCCCTCTTTCCTTTCCCACTTTCGCCACCTGTCATAATGATAGGCTTTTTAATACAAAGACCAATACAACTAAACTGATCATCTGGGTAACATTTGACCCTAACATGATAAAGGGACACATTTATTTATTTATTACATTTTCGTCCCACCTTTCTTCCATTGCGGAACTCAAGGTGGCTACATGTGGTTCCCAGGTGGTCTCCCCTGCCAGCACTGACCAGACCCAGAACTGCTTAGCTTCAGCAAGGTGGCTGCCTGATCTGCCT
Source organism: Shinisaurus crocodilurus (assembly GCA_021292165.1). Taxonomy (NCBI): domain Eukaryota; kingdom Metazoa; phylum Chordata; class Lepidosauria; order Squamata; family Shinisauridae; genus Shinisaurus; species Shinisaurus crocodilurus. Next base: position 44,980 of record JAHFWL010000340.1, read on the forward strand.
CCAGGCCATACCCTGGGACCACTTACAGCTTTTTCCTGTGCATATGGAACACAGCAAGTTGCCTTATGCCAAGCCGGACCATTGGTTCATCTAGTTCAGTATTGCCTGTCCAGCAGCAGCTCTTTCAGGGTTTCAAGCAGGATTCTTTCCCATCCCTATTTGGGGATTGAACCTGGGACCTTTTGCACCCAAAGCAAGTGCTCTACCAATGAGCTACAGGGCAGGCGGCACTTCTCCTAAATATGTATTTTATTTTTTTATACAGTTTGTTAGAAGCAGCTGGAGTCCTGCTTTTCTCTAACTATATTTTCTGTATATTTCAGCTTTTTAGTTAGGTAATTGGGACTTTGTATTTTTTAATGTTGTGCACTTTGTAGTACACATAAAGATAGAATATCTTAATTTGGGATTTGAAGGAGATTGATGGGTTTTGGATCCGGGATGATGCTCAGTGAGTAGCATCTACAACCTACCCACCCCCTCTCAACACACACACACACACACACCTTTTTCTTTTGTGTATGCATTTATTTTTAAATGTGGAATTTTAAATGGCTTAAGTGAAGCTCTTTATGTATACTGCACACAAGATGCTGGCCTCACCTCAACACTTTCTGTGAGTGCCAAAATACATTTCTCTTCTCTCTCCCCCCCCCCCGCCCCCGCCCCCGCTCCCGCTCCTTCACAGCTAGGCAAGATTTGTGCTTTGTTAGGTTATTATTATGGACCTTGTCAACAACCTGCATTTTCTGTGTAATCACTGTACTTTTGTTATGACAATAGCCTGGTTTGGATCATACTCTCCCCCTTACCTTCTACTTACCTTATACAGGCCTGTCTGTGGCTCACGCTGGCTCAGCTTGTCCGAGCGTGGAAAGCTAAGCAGGGTCAGGCCTGGTTGTTACTTGGATGGGAGACCCCTCCTCTAGTTTCCTGCATTGAGCAGGGGGTTGGACCCGATGGCCTTGTAGGCCCCTTCCAACTCTATGATCTATGAAATCTATGATATGATCGACTGGCTCCAGTCAAAATCCTGGAAGTCGCACTTTTGACAAACTCAAGTTTTGAACCCTCTTCAAAGGCAATCCCACGTCATGTCCATGAGCTTAAACTACATCCACACTTCCCAAACCACCCACATATTTACCACCAGTGCTTTTTTTCTGGAGAAAAGGGTACCGGAACTCTTGGATTACATTTCCTCGGGAGTAGATGGCGATTAAATTGTAATGCAATTAATAGAAGAAAAGGTGCTGGAACTCAGTTCCGGTGAGTTCCACCAGAAAAAAAGCCCTGTTTACCACTACTAGTAATGTATAGATAACACTGCAGGCGGGCCAATATTAAATCCATTTTGTAAATGGGGTAACTGAAGATTTGAGTTAGTAACTTGCTAAAGTTGCAACAATGAATATGTAGCAGAGACGGGAAACAGAATCCAAGATTTCTACAATCAGTTCCAAGGAAGCAGAAAGTTTCTGGCTCTGAGGACCCTACAGCCAGGCCTGTGGCTTATGCTGGCTCAGCTTCTCTCTGAGCGTGGAAAGCTAAGCAGGGTCAGGCCTGATTATTACTTGGATGGGAGACCCCCCTCCCCTAGCTTCCCGCATTGAGCAGGGGGGTTGGACTCCATGGCCTTGTAGGCTCCTCCCAACTCTATCAGATCTATGAAATCTACTTATGTGAGCTGGAGAGTGAGATGATCACAGCTTCCTGGCATACCTGTCCTGCCTCCAGCATACCCCCCCACCCCACCCCATATACACCCACGGGCATAACAGTTTTAATAGGGTATTCATGTGTTAAATACAACACACACAGGGCTCCAATTGTGCAGTTGTTTCCTGGATTTGGGATGGTGGTGAAATATTGGCAGTGCGTAGGGTGGCCACTTGTGGATCGCCAAAAAGGAGGACATGCGTCACCAAAAGAGGATAAAAGTGGACAGCTCTTTGCATAAATGTGCATGTGCTGATTTATATGTATAGATGCACATTTAGCAAGAATTATTATAATTTAAATAGAAATACAGTCCATCTCACCATGTACAGGAGAGACTGTGACCAGGTGACCTGTGTGCCTGCCTGCCCGATGGTTTTCCAAGTGCTGCTGATGGGCAGCGTCAAGGCCCGGCTCTTCCTTCTGATGGTTCTTTATCTTTAAACTGGACTTGGACTGGACAACCCTTCAAGCAAAGGTTACCTTCAAAATAGGTGGCAGTCCTCTATCTACCTTTCAAATAGAGGACTGGCCTCTGTAAAAAAAAAAAAAAAAAGACACATGGCCACCCTAGCTGTGGTCATCATTTTCAAGTTTTGATCAGGTTCTTAGAGTGCTTCCAGTCTATATGCATAGATGCAAATTTAGAAATAATTATTATAATTTAAATGGAAATACAGTCCATCTCACCCTAGTGTGGAAGACTGTGGCCAGGTGACCTGTGTGTCTTGCTCAGTCTGGTGTTGATGGGCAGCTTCAAGGCCCAGCTCTTCCTTCTGATGGTTATTATTTATTTATTTATTTATTTATTACATTTGTTAATCACCCATCTGGCTGGTCACCTGGCCACCCTGGGCGATGTACAATTAAAATAATGCATAAAACATGACAATTAAAATGATATTAAAAATTCTTTTAAAATCCTAACCCACCCCATATTCCCGCCTGAAATACCATGTTCTTAATGCGTGGCAGAAGCTCATCACAGAGGGGGCATGGCGAAGGTCACTAAGGAGGGAGTTCCATAACTTGGGGGCTGCCACAGAGAAGGCCCTCTTCCTAGTCCCCACCAGCCTGGCTGCTCTGGCTGATGGGATAAGGAGAAGGCCATCCGTGGCAGATCTTGTTGAGCGGCCTACTTGATGTTGCTGGAGGCGCTCCTTTATCTTTAAACCAGACTTGGCCTGGACAGCCCTTCAAACAGGGGACGTCTTCAAAATAGAGAGCAGTCCTCTGGCAACTCTTCAAATATAGGACTGCCCTCTGTATAAGAGGACTTATGGCCACCCTAACACGCAAGGTTTGCATTTTACACATGTACACCCCACTGAAATATTGCACTCATGCACGGATGCCCTGGGGTACCAAGGGTGGGGCAGATACACCTGCTGGCAGGACGGGAAGATTTTGTATCCTCTCCATGCACCGGGAACGAAGGAAAGAGTATCATCCAAAGGGGGCACTATATCCTTTACAGCATATTCAGCACAGCAACCAGGTAGGTTTTTTATCAAATAAATAAGTTGCACATCCATTTTAATCAGTTTTCCAGCTGAATTTTTCTACTCTATTATTTGCTTTGAGTGCTTGTAGTGTCAAAATCCAGAGCAATAAGCTTCAGTTCTTTTGTAGGGTGGGGAAATCTATAGATTTTTGAAGACATAAACAGGAATGAGGTTTATGAGGAGCTGCCTCCATAATCTAGTGAGAAATTCATATATGCATCTGGAGCTTGCTTGATTTGTTTTGTGTGTGTGTGTGTGTGTTTTGCCTTTCGAAAAAGAAAATCTACTGCATAATGTTATGCCTCTCTCACCTAAGGAGGAACTTGCATGACTGACGCTCAGAGCACAATGTTCTATTGCCTTATTGGTGATGTATCGCTATAAAAGGTGCTCTCAGAAAATGCTCAAATAGGCTCTGTGCTGTAGAGGCTACAGTAATAAAGGGTGGGAGAGATGCTAGTGTGAGGCATTTCAGTTCCCAGCGGAGACTGCATCGCTCAAAGCGAGACGCCTTGCAAATGTCTAAGAGAAATCTCATGAAAGGTCAAACACAACACCAGGAGAAAAAAAAACCCCAAGCTTGAAGTACAAGCTTGGCTAATTGCTTTAGATTCTGTAAGAGGTCAATATATATAGCAGTGATGGCGAATCTATGGCACGGGTGCCACAGCTGGCACGCAGGGACTTCTCTGTGGGCACTCGAGCCATTGGTCACCAGATCGCGAAAAGACTGTCCCCTTCTGCAAAACACTAATGATCTTGTTCTTTCTCACAGTGTGGAACAGAATGATTTTATTCTAGAATTCCTGTTACAGAATTTTTCTACATTGTTATCACATTTAAAAGATTTTGAAGAATGATGCACAGAGCATGGCTTGGATGTAAAGCCCTAACAGTTGACCTGAGTGCTGCATGTGTTGCTCTCAAAACTAAGAGTAGGAGCCAAGGTTTGACAAATTATCAGCATGCATGCAATAGCAAAAATCACATTAATTGTGCAAAAGCATGCCCAATGCAAATTTACCTAATGCAGTGTTTGCAGTCCAAGACAAAGTGTTTAAAATGTGTTAAGAACGTTTAGTTTTCTTGTTTATTTGCTCATCCTAGTACAGGTTGACTTTTATTTACTAATCCGACACCTGTAGAAGCAGGGAAAGGACCCGGGGTAAAGCGCCCCATACAATTGCAGTCTGGCATATAATCATATTACAAGTTGAGAATCCCTTATCCAAAAATACACGTGCCTAATTATTTAAAAAGTTTGTATAAATTCCTTCAGGCTATGTGTACAATGTAGTACTATAATAATTTTTTGAGTGATTTTTTTCAACAAAAAACTGTTTGTATCATTGAAAGCTCTGCTATTGTGTTTTTCTTTAAAGACAAAAGGTGGAATTAGTTCGGACAACTGTATGAGTGTTTTTCTAAACTAAAACCTCGGTATTCAGGTTTAATTGCAGTGTTGGCACTTTAAAATAATACGTTGGTTTGGTTGCAGTTTGGGCACTCGGGCTCAAAAAGGTTTGCCATCATTGAATATAGGGTGGAACTACATCTTACAAGGAAAACACTAGAAAAGGAAGGAGCCCTGTATTTTTCCTTGTAACATCAACCGGAGGCTGCACACTTGCAGGGGAGAATCAGTAGGCAGGAAGGGGGTGTTTAATGTTCCACTTACCCACCAAAACACAGCTTTTTAATACGTTTCCCAGCCAGACTTCAGAAGCAAGGGGTGGGTGAGGTAGGACAGGGAGGGGAATTGTAGCGGAATACGGGGGCCATGAGGTTTGTAAAATTATGCAAGGTGTGGAGTAAGTCGGGGTGAGTGACTTGTGGCCGTCCAGATGGTTTGGCCTACAACTCCTATCAGCCCTAGCCAGCATAGCCAATGGTGAGGGATGATGGGAGCTGTAGGCCAAAACATCTGGAGGGCCACAGGTTGTCCAGCCTTGGAGTAGTAGATGAGGAGACGTTTTTCGCCCTCATAATACTAAGTCCAGGGTCATCCAATGAAGCTGAGTGGTGGGAGATTCAGGACAGACAAAGGAAAGAACTCGTCACACAGTTCATTGTTAAACTGCGGAATTCACTTCCACGAGATCATGTAGTGATGGCCGCCAATTTGGATGGCTTTAAAGGGGGATTGGACAAATTTAAGGAGGAGAAGGCTATCAAGGGCTACTATGCTAGCCAGTATCAGAGGCAGTATGCCTAGGCCACCAGTTGCTGGGGAACATGGCCATGAGGGTGCTGTTGCACTCATGTCCTGCTTGTGAGTTTCCCGTGGGCAGCTGGTTGGCCACTGTGGAAAACAGGATGGTGGACTAGGTAGCCATTTGGTCTGATCCACCAGGGCTCTTCCTTTGCTCTTATTTCTTAAATTTATATCCTGCTTTTTTCCCCCCTATCGTGGAGCTGGTCAAGGCAGCATAGATGGGGTTCCCAGGCAGTCTCCCATCCAGGCACTATCCAGACCCAGAACTGCTTAGCTTCAGTAGTGATGCTGCATCGTGTGCCTTTAAACCATACCCCAGCAGTAAGCATGCCTCCTTCCCAGACACCAACTTAGAGCAGGCCCACTCATTTCAATGGATCACATGCTGGGGCTGCTTTTTGAGGACTGGAATGTCCCTGGAGATTTCGGAGCACTGAACTGTTAAACATTAAGCACTAAACAGGCATAGGATTGTGCCCTAAGTGTTAAGAGAGCCAGTGTGGCGTAGCGGTGAGAGTGTTGGACTGGGACTCGGGGATCCCGGGTTCTAGTAGTCCCCGCTCGGCCATGAAACTCACTGGGTGACTTTGGGCCAGTCACTGACTCTCAGCCTAACCGACCTCACAGGGTTGTTGTGAGGATAAAAAGGAGAGGAAGAGGATTATGTAAGCCGCCTTGGGTTCCTTGCAGGAAAAAAGGCGGGGTATATAATAAATAAATAAAATAAATAAGGGTTGAAAGAGCAGGGTGCTTCCATACTAGGCATTCAGTGTGGAAGAGTCATGCTTTGTTCACTCACTTTTTTGAGGCACCCACATGATGATGCTGTTTTCCAATCATTATCATCCGATATTTTCCCTATGGTTTCTCAGGCTGCTTTTATTTCACCATCGCCCTGTCTCATTCACGGATTTTTATAGGGGTGTGTGTGTGTCCAGACGTCATTGTCTTCCTCTCATAACCCTCCCATGATTTCCGACCGCTTCTTCCATCCTTTTTCTTGCTGCAGAAAATCCATTAAGTTAAAAAAAAAGGAAAAAAAGAAATAGCTGCAGAATGACTTCCAGCTGGTAGTGCTAGGAGCCCTCCATTTGGAAGCACTCCCAGACCACAGAAAGTCTGACTTTTCTTCAGAGGAACAAAAGATGAGTGCCATCTCCACAGGTGTAGGTGACTTTAGCACTACTCTGTCATCTTTTTAAAAAGGTAATTTTTTGACGTCGGCTTTGAGACATCTGTAAAATAAACTTACCGGTATTATAGCTCAGCACATAGTCATCATAACTTTTGAGGTGGGCACCATTTTATTTTTTTTAAAACTTTTTTATTTCTATAAAAAACAAAAAAAACAACACAAAACATATAACAATAATGAACAATTAACAAAACTAAAATGGACTTCTGAATTTTTCTACAGCAAATATAGGTAACAAATAACTTCTGTACTCAGTAATAATAAAAATGAAAAGCTCTCTTTTTTCTATTGTCACAAATTCATCTTCTTCTTATTCCCCCCCACCCCATTGTCAGTTTATCCTATTATTCCACAAAACCACAGATAAACAAATCACTGTTTTCTAAACCCTGCAAAAAGTCAATTAGAGATTTCCACTCCGCAGTAAACGTAGATGTTGTCTTTCTCTAATTAATGACATAAGTTTGCCCATCTCTGCCAGCACCATTTTATTATCTGTTTATGTATTTATTTATTTTTAAAAAATCATTCTTTTAATTAATACTAAAACACTGTTTTGGCTAACAGAAGTATCCCGTAAATTTCTACCCAAGCTCTGAAATAGTCATGACAGCCCTTCTCTCAGTGTTCCCACATGATGGAGTATGGCAAGAGGCTACTTGGAATGAGTGGGCATTTTCAGTAGCAGCCCCCCAGTTATAAAAAATAAAATACCCCTCCCGAGA
>JAHFWL010000341.1:0-178732 GCA_021292165.1 Shinisaurus crocodilurus
ACTGACAGCTTCCAAACCGGGGAATAACTTTACCAGGCTCTCCTTTTTATTTACAATCACACTGCTTTTGCGAGGAATGTCAAGCAGGAACCCATTATGTGTTTTCACTGCATTTTGCGACTATATATGTTTGTCACAGCTTCAGCTCAAAGTTCCAGAATGGCTATACCCAAGAGAGCCATCACTCTCAACTAACTGGCAGATTTGTACCTACTGCTGCCTCTTCAGTGCACGCTGTTGTTGATGCCAAACTTGCCAATCAGGTATGTGGAGTTCCTCCAAGTCCCCACAACCTGAGTCAAGCTCTCCAGAACGTTCTCTCTGGCTGCTGGTACAAGGAGGGCAGGGCACCACCCTTCTGCTAGCGGTGGTGCTTTTTGCCGGCAACTTAAAATAGGGGCCATGCCAGCCAGGGGGCATAAGCTGGACAGGGAGAGAGAATTGGTCGTGTCAACTCTGCTGTCTCCTGTCTCACTGCTTAATACAGGGTGGGCAACACATGTGGACCCTGCAATCCCCTGGTATGCCCCCCACCCCCAAGCCACCAAAATTGGTGGCGGCAAAAAACATTGTGGCTTGCCACCAGTCCCATATAATTGAGCATTTAATTAGTATGACTGGTCGTATAATTAGTAAACAGTCATTGACAATGTAGTCAGGTTCTGAGTGAATGTTGGCTTTCTTGCCACCACAGGTTTAAACTAATCTCTACACAGCCATGAGTTCTAGAAACTTGCCTTCATTTTTCCCCGAACAGGATTCTCACAATCCTGTTAGAATTTGTTAGGTTCCAACAAAAGGGCATTGCATTGCCTGGGTAGGTGGGAGCAATTATAGCAATGCCTGTTCTATGGTCAGGCACGATCTGGGAACATGTTCTGTGTCTCCGGCATAAAACCAATTTGCCAACCTTTTTAGTGAAAAGCATATTTTACAACTCGTCTGCAACACTGGATTTTTAGAAGTGTACAAAAATTGAATTATGTTTGAATTTAAACAAGTGTATTGAACATGGATTAAAAACACTCCCCACATACACGAGAGGTCTGCACATCTCTGCACATCCATCAGTTGGATCTGTGTTCTATGCAACTATTTGTTCTTCTGTTCAGTAGAGAAATCCCAGCTTTCCATAGCAACCGCTGCATTAGCAATGCTGCCTGTGAGTTACAAAATAGTTTCTATATGTGGCGCATCGATATGTAAAGTGAGCTCCAATAGTTTTGTGTGTGCTTTTTTTTTTTTGTACATTGTTTCACAGAGGATTGGAGTGTTCAATTCCTACTTCGGCTCGGTCTTCTCCCAAAAGAGGGTCTATGACCCCCCTGGCAAACCTGAAGTGCAGACTGAAGGGGCAGAATTGCAGCTTGAGATTGATAGGCAAATGGTCAAGGAGCACCTGATTACTCTGAACGAGTTTAAATCTCCAGGGCCTGATGAGCTGCATCCTAGAGTAATAAAGGAACTGGCAGAAGAACTCTCAGAACCACTGTCTATTATCTTTGAGAAATCATGGAGGACAGGTGAAGTGCCAGACGACTGGAGGAGGGGCAAATGTTGTTCCCACTTCAAAAAGGGCAGAAGGAGGAACCTGGGGAACTATAGGCCAGTCAGTCTGACATCAATCCCCGGGAAGATTTTGAGCAGGATTATAAAGAAGTCAGTCTGCAAGCACCTTGAAAACAATGCAGTGATTACTAGAAGCCAGCATGGATTTGTCAAGAACAAATCCTGTCAGACTAATCTGATCTCATTTTTTGATCGGGTAACCTCCCTTGTGGACTGTGGGAATGCTGTGGACATTATATATCTGGACTTCAGCAAAGCTTTCGACAAAGTGCCTCATGATATCCTGATTAGTAAGATAGCTAAGAGTGGGCTAGATGGAACAACTATCAGGTGGATCCACAATTGGCTACAAGAATCGGACTCAAAGAGTGCTTATCAATGGTTCCTTCTCAAACTGGGGGAGAGGTAACGAGCGGGGTACCACAGGGCTCGGTCCTGGGCCCGGTGCTCTTCAACATTTTTATTAATGACTTGATCAGGAGGTACAGGGAATGCTTATCAAATTTGCAGATGACACAAAGTTGGGTGGAACAGCTAATACTCTGGAAGAAGAACAAATCCAAAGTGACCTCGATAGGCTGGAGCGCTGGGCCGAAAACAACAGAATGAAATTTAATAGGATAAATGCAAGTGCTGCACCTAGGGAGAGGAAACCCAATGCAGTGTTACAGAATGGGGGACACTTGGCTCAACAATACTAAAGTGAGAAGGATCTTGGAATTGTGGTAGATCACAAACTGAATATGAGCCAGCATGCGACGTGGCTGCAAGAAGGCAAATATGCAATTTTGGGGCTGTATTAATAGAAGTATAGCTCCAAATCGCGGGAAGTGATAATTCCCTTTACTCGCACTGGTTAGGCCTCATCTTGAGTACTGCGTCAGTTCTGGGCACCTCACTTTAAGAAGACATAGACAAACTGGAGAGGGTTCAGAGGAGGGCAACAAGGATGATAAAGGGACTGGGAAACAAGGCCCTATGAGGAGAGACTGAAAGAACTGGGCATGTTTAGCCTTCAGAAGAGGAGACTGAGGGGAGATATGATCGCACTCTTCCAGTATTTGAAGGGATGTCACACAGAGGAGGGCAAAGATCTCTTCTCGTTCATCCCAGTTTTGCAGGACACGGAATAATGGGCTTAAGTTACAGGAACCTAGATTCCACCTAAACATCAGGAAAAATTTCCTGACTGTCAGAGCAATAAGACAATGGAATCAACTACCTAGGGAGGTGGTGGGCTCTCCCAGTCTGGAGGCATTCAAGGTGCGGCTGGACAGACATCTGTCAGAGATGCTTTGACCTGGATTCCTGCATTGAGCAGGGGGTTGGACTCGATGGCCTTGTAGGCCCCTTCCAACTCTACTTTTCTATGATTCTATGATCCTTTTTATTGTATGAAACAAAATTAACATTAGAAATCAAGGACTGATACTGAGTTCTCTTCCATTTTGTGTGTGTGTGTGTGTGTGTGTGTGTGTTTCTGTCCATATTACCTTTAAAAAACAAATTTCAAAAAAAAAGGCATGACATCAAATGGGTTTTTAAAAGGCATGGAATCAAATAGGAATATTCAGCAGGTTGAATCTAAAAACAACAACACATGAGCAGAAGGAAAAATAGCCACTGGAGCTGCTATGTAAATACTACTCACACAAGCTTATGCAGTACTAGGCAGTATTATAGCAATTCTTGTGCTTTCACTTGTGCAGGAGTTTGTGCAAGTAGAGGAACTTCTCTGGATTTAGTTTTATTATTCTTGTGCAATACTCTAGCGCAGGGGTCCCCAATGCAGTGCCCATGGGCACCGTGGTGCCTGCAGGGACCTTCCCTGTCCCCTTCAAAAAAAATTTTTTTTAAAGAAAAAACCTTGGAAAATGTTAGGGCAGTCTTCTTTCTCTCTCTTTCTAGCCTCTAGCCTTACTCTTTCTCCCCTCCCCCCACCTCTTTAGCTCACTGTTGACTAGTCAAAAAAGGCTCCCAGAGTGGCTTCCAAAGATCAATAATAAAACAGTCCCTGCCCTCAGGCTTAGAATCCAAAAGATAGGATACAAAAGGAAAAGGGAGGGAGGGGGGAAAAGAGCAAAACTCAGGCACCAGTTCTTAGTTGCAAAGTCCTTGCGAGTGTTCTTTCTGGTAGGGAAGGGTGAAACAAGCTCCCGCTGGCTGTTCCTTCTCTGGCCAATGTATGGAGCTAGGTTTGTCTCCCCCTTGCCATGATGTTTATCTTTTGTGGTTATTATCATTGTTGCCTAGCAACTGATATTTGGAGCCATGAACACTGTAGCACCCTACTCATTGCTTGGCCCATGTCACCAAGAGCTATGGAAGTTTGGCAAAGAAGATCTGAGTAAATGAGGGTCTTCCTCCTCCTCTTCCTCTTCTTCAAGCAATTCCTTCTTCTTTTAGACTTCCATGCAGATATGCCCATAATCTGGAGCAGACACATGGAACTTTGCTCAGTGCAGTCATGAAACAAATTGCCTTGTTGGATCTGTTCTGTCTGAATGTCAGTTAAGACCCTGACCCTCTGACAGTGGCTAGCAAATTACCACTGGGAAGCCCCCAAGCAGGGCATGTGAAGGAGTCATTTCTGTCTTTACAAAAACAGTGGAGGGTAGCCATCTTCTCCTGGGAGTTCATAACATCTGGCAGATATGTTGCCTGCCTGTAAATGTGAAGGATCCATTTTTGCTTATCGTAGCTGAAAGCTGTTGATAGACTTATCTTCCATTAATTGTTCTAATCCCTTTAAAGGCCATGGAAGGTAGTGGCCATCACCACATCTTGTAGCAATTAATTTACCTATAATATGGAAATTATTGCTTATCCAATACATACAGAGAGTTTTTCACCACATCTCTCAGGGGCCCTTACAACTTAAAAGTCATCCCTCAACACACATCCTACGTGTATAGAGATGGGCATTTTGCTGGTAACTAGGTATTTTCCTATATATTCAGATGCATTCATTAGAGGAAAATGTGGCTATCAATGCTTTTGCCAGTCTTCTCAGAAACAGCCTGAAAAATACTAACTGTAAGCTTTTCTTTGAACATAGAATACTAAATGCTTCCTTGCAGCAAACTGATGAATGGAGTTCAGGCCAAAAAAAATTGTTACCTAAGAGTGAAGCCCATTCAAATAAACCTGTTCCTTATTCAATGTGTCCTCAAGAGTTTTGTTCTCAGTTATTGTACATTCTGAAATATACCTTTTCTAGCCATTAAGCACTCTTTCCTTCCAAAACAAAACAAAAAACCACCAGACCCTAACCCTTGATTTACTTCAAAGAGTACTAATAACCTCTTTTGTCCTCTCCAGTGATTTGTGAATGAGAGGTTCCAGCACAGAATAACAGCACTGTGCTAAACAAGATAGCAATCACTCATTGTGAAGGGAAGGAAATTTGCTTTTTCATATTTGACCTTCTCCAAAAAGCAGAATTTCTCCCAATGTACTGTGATGTTTGGATATACATTTTAGAGAAGAGAGGTTTTGTTAAATTCAGGTTTCCGGGAGGTAATAAATAAGACATGATCAGAGGGCAGTATTTTCTAGCACATTTGTATAACTATATAATAAGTGAGTGTTTGAAATGATTGGAAGCTAAATCCTTTCATAGATTTCATTTTCCGTATGTCTATTCTACAGTCACACACACTCCCTTCAGTTCCCCTGCCAAGTACTTTTCTTTCAAACCCTGAAAATAAATTAGAGCTGAAATGAACATATACATACATACTTTGGCAAATGATCCCGATTTCACCATTCAAATTCTGAGTGAGAAATTCTGAATTAAAAATGTGGTCATCACACTTTGAATATGAAATATTTACCTCAGCATTCAAATGCTTTTGACTTCATGGCATCTCTTTTATTCTTTGTTAAGCTTCAAATGTGATTGAAATTTCATAGGATTGTTTCTAATGGGTTGTATCCAATGTTAGCCTAACTTAGGTCCTATTCATTCCAATCGATCTACTCTAAGTAGGACTAACATTGGATACAACCCATTAGCTGTCAAATACTAATTATCATTGTATGTTATCTAACAACTGCTGTTATATTTTAAAAAAAATACCCCGTGTAGTATGTACAGGGAAATTCCATGCAGTGTCTACAGGGAAATGTGTGCATCCTTTCTAGAGCACAGCCTGTCATCATGCTAAGCAATGGTAAGGCCCACCCAGTTGGACACCACAGAATGTGCCCCCAGAATACTAGAACCTGGGGTCACCCAATGAAGCTGAATGGTGGGAGGTTCAGGACGGGCAAAATGAAATACTTCTTCATATAGCGCATAGTTAAACTAGCACTGTGTCAATTTTTTCTCCCCCCCCCCATGTGCCATTTAATTCTGAAAAGAATTTGCATTTCCTAATGCATCACAGCAGGTGGGAAAGTAGGGAGCTTGTTAATGTTTCCATCTTCCTTAACCCCAAGGAAAACAAATGAACCTCTCTCTACACTGTGTAGTGAGTGATGTGTGATCACGTGTCAGCTGTGGTCCTGGAAAATGTGCCAGGCAAATATTTTGAGACAGCTGTTATCACATTTCCTGCTTTCTACCTTTCAGGGATGGGGACTCGGACTCCAGGATTCGACTCGTGAGTCGGACTGAGTCCCCCCTCTGACTCAAGTCCCACTCAAGTCCCAATATTTTTAATGGGACTCGAGACTCGACTCGGGACTCGAGACCAAGGACTCTTCAACATCCCTGGGCTGTGCCAGAAGGAGTGGAGAGAAGTGCGATCGCCGGCTAAGATTTTATTTTTTAAACCTTTCAGACATTTTGGGTTTGGCTGCCTCTGCCTGACTGCTTTGGGGTTCCCTGCCTCCTCTGCCTGCCTGGTTATTTTGGGTTGTCTGCCTGGTTTGTTCTTGTCAAAATCAGTTGCAGAGTTTTGAAATAAAAAGGCACACTTGTGCCTAGAATTTATTTAAGCCACACATCTGAAGTAGCCTTATTTTGTTGGGAAACCCCCCCCCCCCCCCATTGATTTTAATAGGGACTTGTGGAGTCAGCTTTGGGAGTGACTCAGGACTCAGGACTTGTGAGTCACCATTTTGGACCAAGGACTCAGACTCGGGTCCAAAGACTCGTGACTCAACTCGTGACTCGACTCGTGACTCGACTCGTGACTTGAGAGACCAAGGACTCTTCAACATCCCTGCTACCTTTCTCCACTATGCATATGACAGAACTAGACAGAGCCATTTGTTTATATAAAATTTGGGAAGCTATTCCTGACTATGCAGATCAGAAAGCAATGTATCCGTAACTACAACCAGTTTGTGGAGTTGTCTCAAGAGCATCTTGGGGAAATGATCACTTTTGTCCCAGTCTTCTTAAGCAGCTTCCAAACTTGGTGTCCTCCATGTATTTGGTGTTGTGATATGTATCACATTCACAAGCTGGAGCACATTCTTTACAATATGGAAGGAACAGAATGGCAGTAAACAAGAATGTTGTGTCTTCTTACTTTCCCTTGTTATTTTTCATGGGAAAGCTAGGCCTGGGAAACAGTATGAGCTAGTCACATGGTTTAGATGTTCTGGTGACGTACTGACTTGTTTTTCTGTCTGAAGCCATTTTAGAGAGGAGCGGGACTCAGGGCCGGCGCTACTGCTAGGCCAACTAGGCTGTTGCCTAGGGCGCGTAGCGGAAGAGGGCGCAGAACGCTGCGCTCCTCTTCGCTGCCAGCACGCTCCTGCCCTGCCCGCCCGCCCGCCTCTCCGAGAAAGCCAGGTCAGTGCGGGGGATTGCGCCCGGACTCGTAGTGGTGGGGCCGAGCCTGGGCGCCTCCCCCCACCTCGCCTCACCTCGCCTCTGCGCCGCCTCCCCCCACCTCGCCTCGCTTCGCCTCTGTGCCGCCTCCCCCCCCGCGCTGCCTCCCCCCACCTCGCCTCTCCTCTCCTCCGCGCCGCCTCCCCCTGACACCTACCTTCTCCGCGCTGTTTCCGGAGCCCTGCCCGCGCTCTGTTTTGGCGGGAAGAACCAGGGCAACAGGGCTTAAACAGCCCTGTTGCTCTGGTTTCCCCGGCCAAAAACAGAGCGCGGGGGTCCCTTTTCAGAGGAGGCGTGGGAAGGTAGGTGGGGGGCGGCAGCGGCAGCGGCAGCGTGCGGGGGGGTTCCGGTGGCGGGGGGGAGGTTGCAGAGCAGGGCTGCTTTCCGGAGGCCCCTCCCATGGCATGAGAGGGGGGGGGCGCTAAATATAATTTAGCCTAGGGCGCCAAACTGCCCTGCACCGGTCCTGGAGGGACTGTTCTCTCTGTTCACTCTTTTCTTCTGACTATTGCTTGCTGGACTTATGCAACAATGTAACATCTTTGCTGAGGTGGGGTAAAGCTCAACTTGCTCCACTGGAATAAATGCTTGCTATGCATTGTACTCTGCACATGGACTGTAACTAGGAAATGTATACTCTGTAGAATATTACTTGCTAAGTAAATAAACAGGTAGAATAGACCTGTGGAGTTACACAGTTTTTTCCTTGCTATCTGCAAATGGGGGAGCTGGCTGCTGGAGTCGGATTACATGCTGGAAAGCTGGCTGGCTGATTGCAACCGAAACGCTGCACGCTGCGCAGACTCAGAGAGAGGGGGAGAAAGATCTGGATTTCTGTGTGTGGAGTTATGGGCCTCTACACACGAACAGGATTTTTAATCTCCCATCTCGCACACACGGGGCTCTGCTGTCACTCACGCGCCATCATTTGGGACTACAACTCCTATCAGCCCCAGTAAGCATGGCCAATGGTCAAGGATTATGGAGTTCTAGTTGAAGACATCTGGAGGACACCAAGATGGAGAAAGGCTGCTCTTTAGGGAGTCCCTTGTAGCATCAAAGCTACCAATTCATCTAATTTAAAAACTAAATTAGTTTAGGTTTAATAAATTGCATACATTTTCTTGCATAAAGGTATTACCTTATTCTTACTTCTTTTAATTCCCCACACCCCAATGGGCCAATATGTCTACCTGAAATTTTTGTTCCATTAATATGGATATTACAACATTGCAAGCTGTTCCTGCGCTGAACTGAAATGTTCTTTATGGCTTGATATTTTGTTCTTGTTTCCTGAATCTTCTATTATATATTCATAGAAAACAGAGACAGAAAAGAGAATATTTGTTGAATTACCGCTAGCAGCTTCCCTGCATCAATAGAGGAAATCCGAACTGGGCATCATGTTATAGCTAAAAACGTTACTGACTCAAAATATTCCAAGTATTCACAATATCAAATACTTTTCCATCCCTGAATAGCAAAAGTATAGAATGCAAAAGCAAGCAAAGTGTATACATGAGTTTTAAACAGCCCTGTATATGTGTGCAGATGCCTTCAAATCAATTTCCAGTTGTATTACAACTTTCATCTCACAGGAGAATCTATTTTGAAATCCATTCTCTTCTCTCAGTTACTCCTGGGGAGCCAGGTGTGTAATGATTTCTGCTTTTCATTTACATGATTTGGGACTCTAAAAAAGACAGATCTGTCCTCGTCAGCTTATCGCTGTTATGATGACTGTACACTGCCCATTTTTTCATACATATTCCACAATCATTTTTTTTACCAGCTGCGATTCTCCTCTAGAGAAGGTGGCATATGCATATATATATATATATATATATATATATATATAAAAGAAATGTCGACTCTGCCATTTGATTTATTCATTGATTTCATCACCATCTTTCTGCCATGTTGCAACAGCCTTTGAAATCTTTGTATTTTTATTGTACATCAACCCGAGCACTCATTGAGTGGAGGAGGGGCGATCCAAAAATATTCTAAATAAAATAAAGCAAATGGACAGGCTCCATCTTTATTGGAACTATGGCTGGGTGTGTTTCTAGAGGTACTTTTCCATAACTTAAATAAATTCTAAGGGCCACTCCAGAACAAATGTTGTGTGCTATGTATGCACCCAAGATAGTGATCTGGCAGTCAGTGTGTGGGTGACTGGGTCTGGGCACACAAAATCTGATTGCTCATGAATGACACTTCAGTCCAATACACAAGGCCGGCCCTACCATTAGGCAGAGTGAGGCAGTTGCCTCGGGCAGCCGATGTTGGGAGGTGGCAGCAAAGTGTTGGAGGAGAGAGCTGTGGGCCACATGGTCTGCCCTGTGCCCCCTAACTAGCTTGCTGCCTTCTGGTATGGTGGAGGATGCTGCCCCATTGCCAGTGCTGAGGAAAGATTCAGCTGCCAGTCCAGTCAGCCTTTGTACATGGAATGGGAGGAGGCACCATCTTGTCCTTTGCCTCAGGCAGCAAAATGTCTTGGGCCGGCTCCGCCAACACATCTTGAAGCATTTGCTGTATACTGAATGAATATTTGAAAATCGTATGCAGAGCAGCACTCTCAATCAGAGCAGATTGTGGTCATATGGAAATACTCGAGAAGGAGTTTGGATCCTCACCACATTCACACAGGAGATAAAATTATGACAATTTTAGTCATGCCAGTGTTTGTACGAATTTGGGTTCATAAGTGATTATTTCCGGTCACCTGGCTTTGGCTATAACCCTTGCAGTCAAGGGATGGAGACTCAGGGCTACTCTACATGAGGCACTTACCCTGCTGCTTTCCCGAGGCTTCTTCCGTTTTCTTTGCGGGAGTAAGACTGACTCAGTTACACGTGGCTTTTTCCGGGGGGGTTCTTTCTCTGCCTTTCTATATATTCTATTCACCAACCACAAGGTGGCGCTGTGGTATAGCTGCAGTATACCGGATTTTTGGCTGTACACGAGGCCTTTGTTCCGGTTTAAAATTGAATAGCTGACTTTCCTCGCTTTAAAAAAACAGCGAAAATGACTGGAAAATATGGGAGAGGCCCTGGGATGACAACGACGTTGTGAGAAGGC
Source organism: Shinisaurus crocodilurus (assembly GCA_021292165.1). Lineage (NCBI taxonomy): Eukaryota > Metazoa > Chordata > Lepidosauria > Squamata > Shinisauridae > Shinisaurus > Shinisaurus crocodilurus. The sequence goes on from JAHFWL010000341.1 coordinate 10,442, forward strand.
ACTGCAAACTTCCATGAGTGAAGGATCACGAGTGCATGATAAATGCCTCATGTAGAAAAGCCCAGAATGCATATAAAACCACATATATTCAAAGAAAATAGAAACCTTTCAGAGCAAACACATTTAGAAACACATATTTTAAGAGAAAATACATTTAAAATATGTATTTATTTTATTTATTTATTATTATATTTATACCTCGCCTTTTTTCCTGAAAGGAACCTGTGTGATTGTGTGTGTGTGTGTGTGTGTGTGTGTGGACACCATGTGAAAGTGACATGGACTAAAAATTAGACTGAATCTTCCATCTCTGGTGCAAAGTACACTTACAGCACAATTTTATGCATGTCTACACAGCAGCAGTAAATCCCACTGAGATCAATGGGGCTTACTCCCCCGAGTATAAGATTGAAACCTTACAAAACAGTCATATGTATCTGTACACAGAAGTAAGGGTACTTCCTGACAGAAGGCTCCTAGCACTACCAAGCAGAAGACATTGTACACCTATCCTGTCTTTGTCTTTGTAACAGATTTTTTTTTCTGGCATGAAAAAAGATGGAAGAAGTGGCGGAGAAACATAGGAGGGTTACCAATGGAAGATGGTGGCATTTGGACCTCTCTCATACATTCTGTGTTTGAGAGCCAGGGCAGTTTACAGAATAAAAGCCTTGTCTAGACGCCTTGCCAATGAAAATGCACCACTTGTATTTCCCTGCCCCTGAATTAATTCAGGTTGTCTGAACAGCATAGCAGGTTTGGCGAGCAGCAGTCTTAATTGCCCCAAGTCACAGAACACTCCTGATGCAGAACGTACCATCGTCATGAGACATTCATTGATGTACTGTATATATGAACAGGAATCTCAGTTCTCTTGAATGCCAAATAATCCTTATGTAGCCAAAATGGCATCCCACACATGAGAGCGAGGTATTAGTATGCTTGGTGGAGCCCCAAGATTTGCAAAAAAACCAAAACAAAACAAAACCCGCTAAGGAAAAAGAAATGTAAGGGGGCAACCATACTGCAAAACAGGCCAATGCAGGCGCTGAGCACTGAAGGCTGACTGATTGTGATTCTTGGAGGGGAGAGGAAACAGAAAACTGGGAGGGGGTGGTGGAATGTAGTGGCTGGAACTTTGAACAGAATATAGCAAGACGTTCATATTAATCATAGGTCAAGAGGAGAGGATCTTCCATGTAACCCGTTCAAGGATCAAAATACCTGCCAGAATTAAGGCCCTTCAAAGGGGTTCATTAGCCTAGTGATGTCCCCATGCTAAATCCGACTGGTGGCGACGTTCTGTTATGAAGTCATTACATCCAGTAAGTGGTTCCTGTTTAACTGGGAGGAATGAAGTGGAGAGAGAGAGAATGTCTTCCAAAGCAGTAGTGGGGAAAATCTGTGGTTGTGAACAGCCATGAAAAAGGTAGGATTAAGAGCTTGGGGGGGGGGATTTTGGTCCCCTGAAATCACCGCATTTGAGGCAAAAAAATTGACTGGAGAACATTCAGCTCAGCATAACTTCCTAATCCCTTCAAAATGGGTTAGATTCTGCTGCTCAGAGTCTTATAGATATGACACACATTGTGGGTATGTATTAAGATTCCCACCCCCACTTCATCTTTGAGCCTTCAGTCAGGTTGATGCTTGTGACAAATCCCGAGAAAGCAAACATAAATATTCTAATGTGAAATTATGAACTCTTAGGATGAATGCCCAATAAATAGTTTTTAACTAAGAGAGGTGGGGGGGGGTAGTGCATAAATCCTAAATAGAAAGCTGACACTCGGGTATGCCTTAAAAAGGGAGGATAGCTACTTTGCCTAGTTAACGTGAAAGCATTAAAAAAAACAACAACCTTGAAATGTGCAACTCCTTTGATTTTTCAAGCTGGCAATGATAAGAAAGACTATATTCATTTTAATTAATAAGAAAATCTCACAATCAAGTACTTGCGTTATCTTTTCTGAAACAAACAAAAAAAAAAAACACCAACCATTCAGATGTTTGATATTCACCATTTGCAATAATGTTTTTGAGTGGGGAGGGAAAGTAATTTAGGCTGTATGTCAAGAAACAGAATGTTGCATTATTCTGTCATGGTTAAGATAAAACTATTTTTGCTTAAGCTATTTCAGCATGTCACATTATCTTGAAGCATTTCAAAATAGAATGACATGAAATGTTCATAGTGAAATCTTTGGCTCCAGTAAAAAGCATTCAGCAAATAGTTGTCTCAATGGCCGTGTATTCACTCACCAACATCCTCCTCTGGAGCAGCAGCTCAGACATTCTGCAAGTACTTGAGCAGATGGGATAGAAATCAGTTCCCAGTGCTAATGTACACGGCAGGGGCGTTGCCAGGCTTGGGCTCATATGGCTCCAGCCCCGAAACTGTTTTCCACAGCCCTGGATCTATTTTCAAGAGACCTAATTGTCCACTGGTGCCAATGGAAGGGTGTTTTTTTTTTTTTTTTTGCTTAATTGCCATGCAGGGGACAATTTTCAAGGGAGGCTGTAGCTAGGGAGGGAAGGGTTTACCCCCCCCCCTTCCCACATGCTGCAATGCCCCCACTCCCACCCCCCCCCACAGCAATTAAGCTTAGGGGGGGGAACTCTTTCCATTGGTGCAATGGGAGATTTTTCTTAAACTTAGCTGCCATGTGTGTGTGTGTGGGGGGGGGGTTCCTAGGGGTATCATAGTTGAGGAAGAAAGGGTTACCCTCCCTTCCCTGTGCACTTCGGCCCCCTAAAATCCCCCCTCTGCCTGGCGATTAAGCTTGGGTGGGGGACCTTCCATTGATACCAATAAAAAATTGGGCCTCAAACCTTTTAAGTGCCTAGCAACACCCTGGTACACGGGAAGTGCAGAGATGCATTGCCACCCAAAGCAGGAGCGAGGCAAGGCATGCTTTTTTCAGCAGGGATTGCCAAACTTTTCAGGCCCACAAGTCCATTTGCCATTTCCCCACAATTTCCTTTTCCCACCCTGCCAACATCACGCCCACCTTCTTCTTCTCCTCTTCCTCCCCTCACCCACCCGCCACCATTTCCTTCCTCCCCAAAGCTGCACTCACCTCCACCTCCTCTTCCTCCCACCCATGCTGCATTCACCTCTTCCTCTGCCCATTCCGCCGCCCACCCACGATTTCCTTCCGCACCTGCTGCCGCCACACCCGCTTCCTTCTGCTTCCTCCCTTGTCACACCTGCTGAGGTGAGCAGGGAGGAAATAGGTTGCAGCGGGGTTCTGGCAGGTGCACTCAAGGGCCCTGCAGATGCCACCTTGGTGACCCCAGTTTTACAGGGTTCTTCTGTCTCTGCTTACTATTGATTTGCCTTCCTGGAGGCAAGCAAGCAGAAAAGTGAGTGCCCAAATTGTACTGAAGGAAGGCTGATGTCTCTTTCCCAAGGACAGCTTGGCCTACCCTCTGCAGGATGGGCCTTATCCTCTGGCTTTTCAGCTTCCCCAGAAATGGGAAAGGGTGAGTATATGAAATATTCATCAATCAAATCCATGAAATATTGATCAAACATTGATCAATCACCAGATACACACATATACAAGTGGCAGGCCTTTCATGAAATTCATGATAGCAAAGAATTGCTGGGGGGGGGGGAATTCCCCCAGTGACTGCTATAGAAGGGAAAGGGTTTGGCCTCAGCACACTCTCTCTGAGCCCAATTTGGCCCTTTCCCCAGTCACTTTGGAGGGACAAGCCTGGCACAGCCACCCATAGCTGGAGCTAGTTTTGTAGGTTTGGGGGCAAGAGGGGATTGCTTCGACCCAATATTATCTGGCAAGGGTGGGGGTCCCTACCACTAGAACTCCCCGCTTGGACTCCCAGCACATCCTAATTACGGGGACTCAATTTACTAACATACACTAGCGGAACAGAAAATTGGAGTGCATTCCTTATGCATCTCTAGAGGCTGTCCATTATGGGAGAGATTGTGGAGAGGCTGTCCCTGAAGCCCTAGAAAGTTCTGGAAGGCTAAGATGCAGCTACGCTGTTTTCATTTATTTATTTTTTACTCTAGAGCAAATAATAATAATGATAATGATGGGTGGACAACACACAACTCAGATGTCCCCCTCCAGCTGTTTTTTCAACCCCCATCGCTTCCCCTGCTGCTGTCATTGCCAAAATTGTGGTGATTTCATAGATAGATTTCTTAGATCATAGAGTTGGAGGAAGCCTACAAGGCCATCGAGTCCAACCCCCTGCTCAATGCAGGAAACTAGAGGAGGGGTCTCCTATCCAAGTAATAACCAGGCCTGACCCTGCTTAGCTTTCATTGCTATGGTCCAGATCCAGATGGGGACTCCTAAGCTTACTCTAGAGCAGGAATGGGGAACCTCTAGCCCATGGGCTGAATACATCCCATGGGGGTTCTCCATCTGGCCTGCCAGCTTCTTCCCCAGGCTTCTGCCTCCTCTCTGGGCAGAGAAAAGCTCTTATCTCCAATCAGTGGTTGATCAGAGATAAGAACTTTTTCCTGCCAGAGAGAGTGGGTAGAACCTGGGGAGGAAGCTGCTGAATGATTCAGTCCTGCTTACTTCTGTGGCTTGCCATGCTTACTTCTGAACAGATATGTTGCTTATGCTTATTTCTGAGTAGAAATGCTATTTAGAAGTGCTTCTGAGAGATTCAGTCCTGCTTCCTTCTGGGCCTTGTCCTGCAGAGCCTTATCCTGCTTACTTCTGAGTAGACATGCTGCTGATGCTTACTTCTGAGTAGTAAGAGGCTTGGTATTTGAGATGCTATTTGAAAGTGCTGCTGAGTGATTCAGTGCTGCTTACTTCTGAACAGACATGCAGAGGCTTGTCCTGCTTACCAATGAGTACACTTACAACTGGTAAGAATCACGTTTTGAACCTGCCTACAGAAACAATGCAGGCCCTGAGATCTTTCCCAGATTGGAATTTGGCCCTTGGGCTGAAAAAAGGATCCCCACCCTTGTTCTAGAATTAAAAAAAATAGTTTATTTATTACAGTTCTACATCTTTAGCGTAATGTGTGCTTTGCCCCTGATTGCCTGTGTCTGGAGACAAGGCCTGATATTGTGTTTCATCAGTGGTTGATAAAAAAAATATCATTCATTTTGTCAACTGGAGAGTGCATGGCCTATCTCTTTGGATTTAGAACATCTTCTATGATTTACAGATGGTTATGGTTTCTGAGCTGAAGCTTAAATTAGGAGGGAGATGCTGCAACTTTGTCATGGATTGATCAAAGAGGATTTTGTTTTGAGGAAGATGTGGTAGGGCTGTTTTAAAGACTCAGAGAAGCTAGAGGCTGAATCTTAATTTGAGGACAGCCTCTTCCTTCTCTTCTGAAGGTTTTGTTGTTACTACTGATGTGCCCCTCCATCTGTGAGGCACAAGGCAATTGCCCCATTACTCACTTTCTCTGAAAAAGGTGCTTGAGAGCTAACATCAGAGTGGAGAAAATACCTTATCCGTTTCCCCATAAAAATAAAGCCAACGGACTCAGTTTTGTTTTGGACAGCACCTCTGATAAAAAGCCAACAGACCACTTTCTCTTAGATATCTTTTGACTTTGATTAGCACTTCAGTTTCTTACCAATGTTCTCTTCCCATCTTTTAGCGTCAGAGGTAGCTTTGATATACAGATGGCCTCTGCTAAATGAAGCATGAAGGGAAGCAGCTAGAGGGCTGGTGGCAGTCATCCCAGGGCTGAGTTCGACAGACTAAAATCTCATGACATGGTTGAGGCAGGAAAGAAATGGAGCAGGTGGTCTTTGCTTTCACCAAAGCCCTCATAAGTATGCTCACACTAGAATTTACATTTCCCATTGGTCCTTCAGGAGTGGAATTTGTTGACCTTTTATCCATCTTCTCTGATATGGTGGGATGTAGCTACAGGGAATATGCCCTTGATTATGCTCAGTCAGTAGATCTAAGTAACTTGGAAAGGACTTCTTTACAACAAAGATGAGAGTGTTTACTTTAGAGAATTGTCATTAAGGAGGAAGACCAAATTTCTAAAGCTCAGTTAGGCTAGAGAGTTACAACCTGCATCTAAATAAGAAATGGTAGGAAATGGTTACATTTTCACAGGAAAGTATTAAGCCTGATGGTGATGATGATGACGATGACGATGATGATGATTTCTATACCGCCCAATAGCCGAAGCTCTCTGGGCAGTTTACAACGATCAGTTAAAATACAATTTACAATACAATTTGGGTTTTTAATTTACAAAACCCAAAATCTTTTAAAAAAAGAGAGTAGGTTTTTTTAATGGTTTTGTTAATATCAGTAGTGGAAAGCACTGAAATTTAGGGCTGTATCCAATATAAGCCCTATTAGTGCAGACCCATTAAAATGAATGAAGCTTACATTAGCCTAACGTTGGATACAGACCTTAGGAACCACTTTGATATTTTTGGTATCTGCATGACAAATAATGGAATCAGTGGATGTCTACATTCTGGATGTGACTGGATTTTAACATTTGATTTTGTTTACTTATGTATTTAGATATATACCCTATACACCCATTCTAAAGGCCAGAGATAATTTAAAAACAAAAAATGCCATTATATGGAATAACATTTAAAATATAATTTAAAGTCCCCATTTCTTTCTTGGCTTTCACTACTTTTGATTTACCAACAGAAAATATAATTCTAGTGACTTTCCCCCATGATATAAAATGGGAATGTTGGAATAATCCATATCTCTCTGAGATGCATGCCTTCTCTGCTTTGTCAAGATGGTCTACATACTCACACACAAAAACAGCCATAGTTATCCACTTGGGACCTACAACAACATATAAGCAGAGTACAACCTGTGCAGCTTGTCTGAGCATAAAATGAGCATGCAAACATTATATGTAGACCACACTATTTGCTAATCATCTCCGGATATGATCACAGGCTGTTTTAGTTTGTTTGTTTGTTTACTGCTGTAATCAATACAGATTATTCTTTGAGAGCACACAATCTTCCAGTAGAATGCATTTATTCTTAACCTACAGTACCACCCTACATGTAATTCAGCCTATATGCTTTTGAAGATTCCCCCTGAAGTTAGACTTGCTGCTGAAATTACAACCCTCGCCCCAAAGACAGAAAAACAGATGGGATGCATATTGTAGTTCCAGCACTTCCGAACCCTACTCCAACACATTCTGGCAGCCCTTTGAAATCTACCATACTTTTGACAAATCCACCAAACATCTATATTGACCTAGGAGGTTTTTCATGGTCCCATTTCTAATAATAACCATTGCATATTCTCACAGTTAATTTATTTAAAGCATTTGTTCCCCACCCTTCCATTTTTTCCCTCCAGGGTGGCTTACAGTAAAAATAAACAACACAGTAATAAAACATCATCATCAAAGACATAATAAAATGACAACAAGATCAGAAGCAGATAATAAGGTAGCCTGCATTCTGATGACATTGAAACTCTCATGTGCCAAACCAGATGTTTTGACCTTTTGTGCCATACCAACTCCTTTATCTCACCTCACAGGGTTGTTGTGAGAATAAAGTGGAGAGGAGGAGAACCATGTAAGCTGCCTTGGGTTCCTTGCAAGAGGCAAAAAGGTGGGCTATAAATGCATTGCTGGCTCCAGGTTTTGGAGGGCCCTTGGGCAAGATACCCTCAATGGGCCGCTGCCCGCAGTGACTCTACTGTCTCACCACCTTCATCACCAGCTGCTATAGCTCCTTGCCCTCTTTCTCATCATTGTCAGTGCTTGCATGCTTGGCAGGCAGAGAGCCAGTGAGCAAGTTGGCAGTGGCGTCTACTGCTTCTTCTTCCTTCTCACCACCATGTTGTCTGGCCTAGAGCAAGAAGCAGGTGAACAAGCAGGTTGCAATGGTGAAGAGGAAAAGCAACTCCAGGGGTTGTGTGGGCCCTTGGCAGGTGCCCAGTTATGGCTACTGTTGATGCCAGCCCTGTATAAATGTAATAATAATAATAATAATAATAATAATAATAATAATACCGGTAATAATAATAATAATAGGAAGAGGAGGAGCCCACAAACAGTGCAAATAAAACCAGCCAAAATGCCAATACTCAGATTTTCCACAGTAACCCATTTCTTGGAGCTTCCAACATGAAACTGAAAATGGAATGACTCCTGCAGGTTTCACACATGACTAAACTAAATGATGTTTCATTAACACACTTCCCTTTCTTCCTTCCACTGTGCTTTTTCCACTTGCTCCCTCACCTGTACAGATCTTCATGGACTCTTATATATATCTTATATATCTACTCAGAAGTAAGTCCCATTGAGTTCAGTGAGGCTTACTCCCATGAAAGTGGGTACAGAATTGCAGCCTTAGTATGTAAAATTTGTTATGGAGTGTGCAAGCTTGTTGTGCATCGAATTAAAGTAGTGTGGTCTTTAAACTCTTAGGCATAATTCCCAGTGAACCTAACCAGTGTTCTCCAACCTTGGGTCCCCAGATGTTTTTGGCCTACAACTCCCAGCATGCCCCAGCCAGCATAGCTGGCTGCTGGGAGTTGTAGGCCAAAAACATGGTTGGAGAACACTGACCTAAGCACTAAACCTGTACTTAAGCTACATCACTTTAGACTGCAAGGTGAGAAATGGGGTGGGCTGTCATGATTTGATGCTTATTCCATCCAAAAATACCTCCACAGAGAAAGCTAGCATTTCAGGGGGGAAACCCTCACTTTCAGTGCAATCCTATACATATTTAGTCAGAAGTAAGTCCCACTGTGCTCACTGCGGCTTATTCCCAGGTAAATGCACATGGGATTGCAGCCTAGGGCTCTTCTCCACTATCTACCGTATATGTAGGGGGGATGTCTTGTATGGAAGAGCATTCTATCACATGAATCCTCACCTGCAGTCTAAAGTAATACATCCCAGACACAGTTTTACTCCTGGAACAATAACCTCTGATTAAGACTGGTTCATAGCTGCATGTTTGTCACTTGCCAACTACAACATCAAATAGTGACTTGCGTGTGGAACTTGCAAATAATTTCACATCACTCAAACACAACGTTGTAGGGTGGGATGAGTTCACACATTCATCAGTCTATGTCAGGCAATAAAGTCATGATGAGAGACATAGAGATTTTCTACATGAGACTGTTAATCCATTATATCTACTTTCCGTTTCCTCACAGAATTGAGATCCGAGCGCGACATGAAGAGCGTTTCCTTTCCTGCTTTTCTGCTACATAAGCTGTAGGTGGCACTGTAGCATAGCAGCATAGTGCAAATGCACAAGAGGAAATCATGTTTTCTTTCCCTTTTCCAAATAATACATTTTCCCTGCTCTAAAATAACAACAACTAAAACCCCTTCACCCCAAGTGCTGTTTAAAAACAGAAGCGAAACTGGAGGGTCATGACATCGTATAAAGAACCCATAAACAATTGTGAATAGGGAATTACAAGCACCCAAAAAGTGCCTCATGTAGAAAAGCTCCTAGCGTACATGCATGTATGAACTGGCCCTTAGTTCGTTGGCTAGGAAGACTCTCCTAAAACTAGTAGATGGAACAAAGGAAGCTGCCTTATACCAGGCCAGGCTATTTGTCCATCTAGCCCAATTTTGTCTACTCTGATTGGCAGCAGCTCTTTAGGATCTCAGGCAGAGAGCTCCTTCCCATCACCCAGCTACTTGCTCCTTTTTTTAAACTGGAGATACCAGAGACTGAACCTGGGACCATCTAGATGCAAAGCAAGTGCTCTTTTAGAGAACTGTGTGGTCCCCTTTTAAATGTCATTGCTTCCCATGAGAAAATGTGCTATGAAAGAATATTGCTGTTGAGCAGGACATAGTTAATCCCAACAGAGAACTGACAATTTCTCACAGGTTCCCTTGGGATGTTTGAAGGGATTGCTGTTATCTTCTAGAATTAACTAAATCAGATTGAATACTTTTTCTAGGCAATTGGGATATGCAAATCTTCAGTGGCAGGGACACTTCACATGGCAGTCATTACGCTAAATCAAAAGTATTGCAAATTGTATCTGTGTGACATCGGATATGTTCATTTTGGCTGCATTCTTCTTCATACATCTCCACAGAGTTTATAGGAAGCCAGGGGCACAGAACTCAAATGATGCTGAGGGCCACCACTTTTAGGTTTTTACTGACACAAGAGGGATGCATGTCTACATTAACTATGGAAAAAATATTTTTGTTAGCATTTTAGTGGCTTTCTTTAACCCTATTCTCTTTTAACCCCCACCCCCACCCTTCTCTCTGGTTTTCATAGCTCTCCCTTCTTTTTCAGCACTGCGACAGGCCTTCTGAACCCTTTTGTCAGTTAAAACTTCCTGTTTCTCTCTCCAGTTCACCCTACACTCCTCCCTCCATGCAGCACTAGCGCACCACAGTTCTGTACCCCCATTTCTCAGTGACCCCCTTACCCACCAGTCTTTTTTAGCCTCATTTCCAAGGTGGCAATGGGTCCTACTTTACAGCAAGCTGCCCTCTTTTTGAATGTGTTCTCCTCTATTTGAAAGGTCCGTCTGGTTTAATGATAAAGGACCCTAAGAAAGGAGCACAGGCAGGGGTCTTGAAGTTGCCCATCAACAGTCAGCAACCGAAGAGAAGGCTGAGCAGGCAGGCAGGCACACAGGTCAGAAGGGGCGGATCTACATTACACTGTATATCAGTCAAGTTAGCAGAACGGTACTGCTGTATTCACATTCCGCAGTCACTCCTCACAGGGCGCACACTCATTAAATGTACTGCAGTCCTCCCGGTTTTCCACCCCCACGCCTAACTCCGTAGCGGTAGAACTGGGTGTTCCCTTGAACAGAGGTTTTTTTTTGTTGTTGTTGTTGTTGTTGTTGTTATTTTGCTTCATCATCTCTGCGCAGTTGTGAATGAGCGCAGAGAGCGATCTTTAAAAAGAGAAAGGAAAAAGCTCTTCCCGCCCCTCACAAAACAGAACAGTTACAGTAACCTTTTCAGGCTCAGCAAGCACATGAATTTAGAGTTTGTTTCTAGTGGCAAAAAATAAACTTCTTTTGTTTGCTGGTAACCCTGGGTGCAAGACTGATTAATCGGGGGAAGGAGCACACTCCCCCACACATCCTTATTGGCGACCTGGGGATCAGTTGTGCCTTGGGGGGAGGGGGGAGTTTTGAAGGGGAGCCTCAGAATAGGGGGCTGAGCATCTTCTATATGTGCAGAGAGGGAGGCAAGCAGTATGCCTGAGGGCAAATATAGTGACCGCTGGGAGGGCCTGAGTTCAAAGACCATTAGCATGAGGGAATGAGCTAGATCCTCGAAAGATAGAAGTAAAGGTGGTTGAGAACCAGAAAAATGTCCGGGCAACATGCGTGACACTGAAGCATGTGCTTTAAAGCACAGTTTCTCATCTGAGAGCCCACTCTCAGGTAGCAACCCTTTTATCAGTAGGGGCTGTCATCTTTTTTGTGGTGGGAGCCCTTTTTTCTCCCCACAATTCTCCAGAACAATGCTGGGTCCAAGGTCCAACACTGGGGAAAATAAAATGGTGGCACAATGGGCTGCTGGGGGGGGGAGTGTTTTTCTGGTTGCCACCATCACCACATACAACAGGGAAAGAAGGAAGACCCACTGTGTTTGCCACCTGAAAATGGAGCCACAAACGCATGGGGCCATTTGGTCCCACACCCTACTAGGCACCATTGTATGCGGGCGGGGAGATGCTAGTCTAGAAAGATGCTTGAAGCAACTGGATGACTGTGGTGGGGTTTAAATCCACTAACGGGGCTCCTTTATTCCAGAAGAACTGTGGGAGTCTTAGCCTGTCTGATTTAGCCACCTGTGTTTCTCTAATTGTGACATTTAGTAAGTGCAGTTTCACTCTTCTGACCTTTGGAGCGAAGCATGACTGAGTGAGGTATAATATAGGATTACTATTTTCAAATGTGTTTAGGTGAATCCCCAGATATAAGCAGTTAACCTTCTTCCTAAGGCTAGAACATGTGAGCCAAGTTCACAGAGAGTCTGCTGTGCTGACCAGGCAGCTGCTGCAATGATAACATTGATCCGTAGCTTGGGGTGACACTTAAAAAGCGCAGAGATCTGGAATGTAACTGTTCTAGATCAAGCTGTGAAAGGGAATCTTTGACTGCCCTCCAGAAAATGATAACAGAAGGCCAAATGAATGGAGTAATCCTTCCAAATTGTTATAGGGGATCACAGGGGCAGATAACACCTGTTCCTCAGTATATAGGAGCCCTTCCAGGAACAATTGTGTGCCAGGGATAAGGATGTGAGACTGAAAGCTTGATTGCAGATCAGTTATTCTCAGATGACTTCAACTATTGAAGTCACTTCAAGCTCAGATTTGTTTACATATTCTAAATGTGAATCAGAGGTTAAAGTGAGCTAAAAGAAAGGAAAATAACTCCTGGTAAAGTCAGGGGCTTTGACTCATCCTGAATAAGTGGTCCTCATATTAATGATCAGCTAATACAAGGAGAATCACGGTAATTATTACTATATCCACAAAGTGCCAACGCCGCCGTGATTAAACTTACTTTTATCCATTTAATTAAACCTTTTACAAAAAAATTTAATATAATTTTTAGAAATTTTTAAATACATACGGTACTAACATTTTGAGTATAAAACCTTAATGTTTTCACATTCAAATTTGAGGACTTAACAATGATAATGCTAGAATTTCAAGTTACACCGTATAAATTTACATGCAAGTTTGAGGACTTAATAATAAATATTACAATTACAAGTACAATTTATATATCTACTCATATGTGCTTTAGCATACCAAGTCCTAACTTTGTTGTCTTTTTAACAGAGTTAGTAGAAGCCTTTCTCTTGTTTTTTCTTTTTCTTTTTAAAGTGGCATAGGCCTTCCCCTGTTTTTTCTTTTGAGGAGGCCACCACCTGAGAATTCCCTTATTTTTTATTTTGGTTTTTCTTCCCAGGTGGCTTGAGCCTTTTTCTATTTTTCCTTTGGAGAGGCTTCCAGTTTAACTCCCAGCATCTAAAAAATATATTAAATTTTTTTGTAAAAGGTTTAATTAAATGGATAAAAGTAAGTTTAATCACGTGTGAAAAGGGGGGCTCTCTTAGAAGTCAGCAATGATTTGTCATTGACCCGAGGCAATTCACTCAGAATATGCAGCTGTAAATGAAACTCCTTATCTGAGGTCATCAATTAAAAATCCTAAATGCCTTAGATTTTTGCAAACAAACACATATTCAGTGAATGACTGAGGAAAACAGAGACCAATCCTCAATCATTTCTCAGCAGTGGTAGTCATGGTTTTCTGTCAACCCCTGCTGACTTCTAGCAGCAACAGATCGGAAGCTGCCACCTGCTAACAGAGACTGCTTTAACTGGAGATGCCAGGGGGGGGGGGTCCAAACGTGGACCTTTTCTGCATGCAAAGCATGTGTTCTGTTACTGAGCTATGGCCCTTCCCCATAAGTTGCGTGCGTGTCAGAGCCACTTGCAGAATACAGCACAGTCCTGCATTTTGAACACCGTCCACCAGCTCTCAAAAAGCGACTCTCGCCATAGCATGCACACACACAAAAATCAAGCCGTGCTTTGTTCTCTCAATGGCATTGGGCATGCACATATTGCTATCTGAACAGGTCACCACCAGGCAGTTGGAAAGCCAGCGCATAGCACAGGCATCCATGCTGGTGGGCTCTGCCAGAGTGCTGGGGCTCAGCAGCTGCCCAAGGGTGGCCTGGTGCAGACTCTGGGCCTGGGGTAAGAAATTGGCAACGTGAGTTAGGCCAATGAATTAGATGAGTCATCATACCTAGGAAAGAATGCAGTGAAATGGTCCTACCACTACCAGCCGCGTAGGGATGACGTTTGATTCCAAAAAGCTATGTGACCATCAGTTACCACCTTGTTGCTCTGAAGCAGCGTTCCCCATCCCCTTCCAGATGTTTTGGACTTCAACTCCCATCAGACCCAGGCAGCATGCCCAATGGTCAGGAATGCTGGGAGTTGTAGTCCCAAACACCTGAAGGGCACCAAGTTGGACAGGCTGCTCCAAAGGCAGGCATGCTTTTGCATGGCAGTTTGTTCGTAAACCACAACAGCTCAGTGAAGTGTCACTCTTACAGGCAGAAGATCAGCACCAACATCTGCTTTTGTGGTCACCTTCTATGCTAGCTTCCCCCAAGCTGCTCTGCCCCCCAAATGGCTGGCTGGGGATTAATTGTAGTGCAACATCTGAAGTGGACCAAGTTGGGGGGTGGGGCTACTCTATGCAGTTTCCCCTAAGAGTCAGGTGTCTAATCAACAAGATGATGTACATCTTGCAAGTCACCATCTGCATTTACCCCCTGCATGATAGAAAATAGGAATGCTACATGAGAACAATATAGCTCAGAAATTCACCACCATCTTCTATGCACACACTAATTAAATGTGACATTGTGGACCCTTAATGTAAAAGCAACGTAAAAGCACGAATAGAAATTTAAAGAGCAGACAGTCTTAAGTCTAAAAGAACATGGAGGACACCACGATCTTGCCCAAATGAAGCATTTTAAAGGTCCCTTTCGTATCACAAGGAGTGGTTTAGGCATGTGCTTAACTTTCCCATTCAGTTAATGAGACCTGAAAATGCTTAACTTTGGCTGGATCATGCCCCATACATATTTCTACAAAGACTAAATGTATTCCTCTGCATTTGGATTTTCTATTAATATTAAATATGCAAATCGAAAAACAACATATTCAGAGATGAGGGAGTCAGCAAGGTATTTTTAGCACCATCAACATCTCGTGCAGTTTGATACCTCCCAGGACAGATGGGTTTTTCCACCGCACATTGTCAAATGTTTGCTCAGCCAAGATGAGTTTTGTTCCAACTCCTTTTCCACCTTCTGTTGAAATCTGTTCAACATGCCAAGCAAACATTTAATAAAATGATAATTTAACTATGTAACTGTTTGAAGCCTTCTCACACAAAATAATTTCTTCTCTGATTCTGTTAATGTCACTGGCATTTTTGTGAAAATCTGGATAACTTTAATGTAAGAATCTCTCATTGATCTTGAATTCATTTACTTCTATTGATTTCAAGGGGGGGATACTTCTGAGTAAGGGTCAGAAGGGCGCAACTTGTGGTCCTGCAGATGTTTTGGCCTACAACTCCCATCAGCCCTAGCCAGCTGAACCAATAATGAGGAATGATGGGAGGTCCACAAATGGCCTACCACAAATTGTTACACAAGAGATCCATGGAACCATCTGGAGAGGCTTTTAAAAAATGAGATACAGCTGTAGGGATTTGCAGGCAGTAGCAGTGGAACAATGGGGGATGGGGGGGCGCTTAACCATTTGCAAATCTGCCTAACCATTTCCCCGCCATCTATTTTCCTGTAATGACACCCAGCTCAATGTCTCTTTTATCAACTGAAGCAAGGTGTGGAGGTTTTGTTGAACCACTGTCTGAACTCTGGACTGGGCTGGATGACAGTCAATAAGCTGAAGCTGACAACTTGAAAGCACTGTGATTAGTTGGTTCCTGAGTCCTGGAAGTTAGTGTATTAACTGTTCTGGCTGTGGCTGTACTCCCCCTGAAGGAACAAGTGCACAGCTTAGGTGTGCTCCTTGATCCAACATTGTCATTGGCATTACCGGTGCAGAGCAGTTTGGCTCCCTAGGCAAAATTATATTTAGCGCCCCGCCTCTCGTGCCGTGGGGGGGGGCTCCGGAGCAAAGCAGCCCTACTTTGCAAGCCACCACTCCCGCAGCCGCTGGACCCCCCCGCCACCCCCCGCAGCCTCCGGACCCCCCCGCAGCCACCGGACCCCTCCGCCACCCCCCCCGCAGCCACCAGGACCCCCCCACCTACCTTCCCCCCTGCCCTGGCCGCCACCTCCTCCTCCTCCGAGCCTGCCTCCCCGTCCGCTGGTCCCGTCGCGTCCTTCCGGCGCGAAGGAATTGACGCGACGGGACCCCCGTGCTCTGTTTTTGGCGGGGGAAACCAGGGCAACAGGGCTGTTTAAGCCCTGTTGCCCTGGTTCCTCCCGCCGAAACAGAGCGCGGGCAGGGCTCCGGCAGCGGCGCGGAGAAGGTAGGTGGCGGGGGGGGTCCGGTGGCTGCGGGGGATAGCGGGGTGGTTCGGCAGCTGCGGGGGGATCCGGTGGCTGCGGGGGGTGGCGCAGCGTTTCTGCACCCTCTCTAGCCATGCGCCCTAGGCAACCGCCTAGTTTGCCTAGCGGTAGCGCCGGCCCTGGTCATTGGAGACCCAAATTGTCTTGGTGGCTCAAACGAAACATCTTTTACCAGCTTTGGCTGGTTCATCAGCCAAACCAGTGGCCTCTCCTGGACAGGGAGTGGCCTCATCAGTGGCCTCTCCTGGACAGGGATAGCCTGACTACACTGAACCATGGCTCTGGTAGCCTCCAAGATGGACTATTCAATGGGACTTACTTCTGAGTAGACATGTCTACATTGTGCTATAAGTTACAAAGGTTTGAAGGCTATTCTATTATATAGAAATGTAATAACTGAATAAATAAATAAATAAAATAAGGCTAGCTTAGTAGAAGCGGCCAGTTCAATTGGCGACAGTTATGAGGACTGCAGGAGGGGTTATGTTAGCTGGTTTGCTCCCCTCTCCTCCCACTTAGGGTGCAGGCTACAGCCAATGTTGTCGTAGACTCAGTATGAATGGCACGTCGAGTGAATTTGAATGTTCAAGCATAGATTTGTCATTTTAATTAAAAATGAGAAAGGGAACGGAAGCTATGTTAAAAACAACAACAACAACATGGGAGCAACTTGGTGACTTGGTATTTAAATACAGGCTTTAAAATATTTATGTATTCATATTTTCAATAAGTTTTTAGTAAAGAGTGCATAAGAAAAAAGGGAAATCCCCAATGTGCAGCACTTCGGCTTCTCACAGAAAGCTTTATTCAGATAACACAGAGAGAAGTTATTGAAAAGGAGCAGCTGCTTCAATAATCAATATCACTGAAATAGCAGCAATTTAAAAATGCTGGCAATTTAGGGTTCGGGGTGGGAGACAACTAAAGCTTTAAAGTCTAATGGTGTCATAGCTCAGTGGTAGAACACATGCCTTGCATGCAGAAGGTGCCCGGTTTGATCCCCGGCATCTCCAGGGAGGGCTGGAAAAATTCCTGCCTGAAACCCTTAGAGCAGTGTTCTCCAACCTTGGGTCCCCAGATGTTTTTGGCCTACAACTCCCAGCATGCCCCAGCCAGCTACGCTGGCTGGGGCATGCTGGGAGTTGTAGGCCAAAAACATCTGGGGACCCAAGGTTGGAGAACACTGCCTTAGAGAGTCACTGCCAGTCAGTGTTGACTATACTGGGCTAGATGGAATGATGGCCTGACTCAGTATAAAGCAGCTTCCTACGTTCCTATATAACTATCCATCTGCAAACCAAACTAAAATCATAGCCTCTATATTAAGTAGAGTCTGCAATTTAAATCCTCTTGTGGGGGAGTTTTTGTTCCTTCATCACATACAATTTAGAGTCTAGAACATCTTTGCCTTGTCATAATCATCATAAAAGATGGACTTACTTTCCCTAAAAAAACACTTGTCTGGGTATCAAGAGTCATTCTACTGCATGTCTCGGAGAGAGCTCTGTGCTTCTAAAGTATCCAATTTCCATCTCCTTAGCAGCCGAGTTAATTGAGTAAGATCTGGGAACATATGTATTTGTTTTTAAATAAGCACATTTGTACATTTCCATTTCCTCATAACTCTGGCTCATCCCTTAAAGGTTAATTATCGCTTACACAGGCAGGGAGCATTTGTTCAGTACTAAGGGCTACACTAAAACATCATAATAAACATGAGCTAAAGCCCTAGCAATATTCTATATTCCTTGCATGAAATCAATATTTATTTGTACATATACATCAGAAAGATAGGGACAATAAAAAGATATATTTCATTGGAACCAACCAATGTTCACAATGCAATATGCAACCTTTGGAGTTGCACAGAACTCTTGCTCAGGCTGAACGGTCACATTTTTAAAAACAGGTGGGGTGGGGAAAGAGATGCTTCTGAGCAATTTCCCACCTATCTTGCAGACAAAATCATCTGTATCTAGATTTATAGCTACTACTGTGATGACAGAGGTGGAGTTTCAGCCAGTATGAATGAACTGATGGCTTGGCACTATCATGAAAAATTTGTTTTGTATTCTAAGAGTGACCATTTGTCTAAAAGGGGTCTGTGGCAGATATAGGCCAGATGCTGGAAGCCTTCCCAGATCCTTGAACAATGAACCTGCGGATTGGGTAATCTAAAAATCAATTTGGCCACTGTCAGACCCAAGTAAGGGCAAAAAAGTAAAGTCTTTGTAGTGGTGTTCTGCCAATTAAAAGTCATTTTTAAACAACAATATTCTCTCTGGAGTTTATCTGAAATAGCTGACCTACCACATCTTCTGAATTTCTCACCCTGTGCTATTACTGGGGTAAATGCCTCCATTGTATCTAAGCCACCTGAGTAATAAAAAGGAGACCAGTGGTGGCAGCTGAAATCCAGATTTAGGGACCGATTGAGACTGTGATGTCCTTCATACGTAGAAAAAGCCACTAGTCAGTGAAGAGATCACAAGCAGATGTGGGCTGCATCTGAACAATGGCTGATTGTGTGGGCCTTTCCTGAAACGTGGACCTGCTCCTGTCTCTGAAAGGCACATCAGTTTCCCCTAACCTTTCGCCTATGTGAATGAGGAGAGAAAGAATGCGATTGGATCAGCCTAGTTTTGTGACAAGGTGATAGACAAAGACAAGAATCTAGGACCAGGGCCAGTTCTGATATGTAACCTGCTTCAAGCAGCACTGTAAAGAGTGGATAGATGAAGGGAAGAAATGTGTGAATGATGGATCAAGACTTTTAAAAGCTTTGTCCCTAGTGGGGAGGGGGGCAGAATTTGGGCTCTGTTCAGTCAGCAAAATCTCTTTGGACAGCACTATCTAGGACCAATGCTGTCCAATTATGTAAGGCCACTTCAGAAATTGGTCCCTAAATCCAAACTAGATGAACTGTACAATTTAGTATATGCTGACAATGTTGATGATGATGAGTCTCCAAAAATGTCAAAGTCTGGGAAGGCAATATATACTGTTAGCATTAGTTGTAGCCTGAGACACAAGGTGTCAAAGAGCAAACGTCTCGCTACTGTGCAGGTGTTCCACCTCAGACATCCAATCATCCCATGTGGCAAGCCATTGGAAAATGTGTCCTAATTCTGACATCTTGAATCAACCACGAAAGAAGACACAAAGCAGGAAATTGGCAAGGTGTCCAGTATGGTTGTCTTGTGCCTTTAATGCGTGTATGACCATCTAACAGCATGTAAGATTAAGCTGTGTGAGTACATATGCCTGCAGTTCACCCTGTAGTACTGTATGCATCAAGTTGGAGGCCAAGGAAGAGTTCTGTGAAGTCTAAACCTAGCTGAGAGGAAGTATTTATGTCAAACATTCAGTTCTTCTTGGCAGATTAAATCCCAAAATGACAGACTGCAGAAGGGTGTTGATACTCATATGATCCAATCGTACAAGGATGAAGACTCCAAGACTACCAGCTGAAGGCAAATGGGAGCCTTAAGTTGCTCTGACATATTTGCACTGTGAAAACAGCCAGCTGGTGAAACAGAAATGGATGAGTAAACAAACACAGAAATAGACGCATCAAGAGGGTACAAGCCAAGAAAGATCTGGTCAGAATGGCCAAGAATGACACGAAGAGCAGATATTTTGATAACAGTGTGGAATTGCATCGGGAAGTATATCTATATATATAAAAGAAGAAGGACTGACTGGCTCATCAACACCCAGCTCAAACCGTTTAATCTAGGAACGTGGAATTTTGAGGGAACATTGTTTTTCTGACGTAGACACCCACTAAGGAAGGATTTTTGGAAATTCCGTCCCTAAGGGGATGAAAAGGGGGGGGAATTGCCCCACTCTCATATCTCCTATGGGCAAAACAACAGGGGAGCAGTTATGCAAATCAGCCTCACCTCATAATTGCTGCAGGAGCCAATAGGAGCAGTTATGCAAATAGCCCATACGACACTTAGAATGTTTGTATGAATTCCTGCAGGGGCCAATAGGAGTGGGTATGCAAATCTCCCCTAGGCCATTTAGAATGTTCTCTAAGGGGGTGAAAAGGGAGGGAAACTTTTTAAATGACTGACTGACTGAATGACTGTTGTGTGGGGGGCAACGTTGCATAGGCTCCATCACATTTTGACGGATCTACCCCAAACTTGGCACGCATACTCTCCATCACCCAAGGACAAAGACTGGAGGGTTCAAATCTAAAAAAAAAACAAAAACTCGCTGCGCCTGTATGGCCCAAAATAGATGAGAGCCAATGGCGTCACTTGGAATGCTCGCAGGGGCCATTCAGGAGCGGTTATGTAAATCACTCCACCGACATATAGAATGTTTGTATGAACTGCCCACAGGGGCCCAATCAGGAGTGGATATGCAAATCTCTCCTACATCAAAGCAGAATGTTCATATGAACTGCAGCCGGGGCCTACACGGGGGTGGGGGGGAGCTGGGATTTCATTGTGGGGTAGTTCTGAGGGGGAGGGGGGCAAACTGGGATTTATATTGTTGTGTAGTCCCGAGGGGGAGGGGGAGCAGGGATTTCATTGTTGGGTGGTCCCGAGGGGGAGAGGGAACAGGGATTTCATTGTTGGGTGGTCCCGGGGGGGGGAGCAGGGAATTCAATGTTGTGTGGTCCCGGGGGGGAGCAGGAATTTCATTGTTGTATAGTCCGGGGCGGGGGAAGCTGGGATTTCATTGTGTGGTCCCGGGGGGGGAGCAGGAATTTCATTGTTGTATAGTCCTGGGGGGGAAGCTGGGATTTCATTGTGTGGTCCCGGGGGGGGAGCAGGGATTTCATTGTGTGGTCCCGGGGGGGGGAGCAGGGATTTCATTGTGTAGTCCTGGGGGAGGGAGCAGGGATTTCATTGTGTAGTCCTGGGGGAGCTGGGATTTCATTGTGTAATCCTGGGGAAGCTGGGATTCCATTATGTAGTCCCGGGGGACCTTTCCTATGGAGGTATTCAAAACAGTGGACAGCTACCTTAAGGAAATTCCAACAAATAGTGCCTATAGGAAAATGACGACCCATGCAACGCTGGGTAAAAAAAGCTAGTAGAAGAATAAACATGATACAGCACTAGCAACTGATTGGAAGTAGGAGCAATCCAAACCTGTGCTTAATCATCGTGGGAGAAAATTGTGGTCAGCCAGATTAAGGAGAATGCTCTTATAGTGAGGATGACACATATGCATGCTGTACAAGTGAAGGAAGTCTCCTGACATCTGAAAGTCACACGGCTGAGAACTGACAGCTTGCCTTCCTCACACTCCTTGCATTGGCAGAAGCACTGTGCATGAGCAGTGTCTGCCTGCTTAAAAGATGTGTGTATTTCCAGAATTCTCTCACTCCCATTTGTGCACACGCGCACGCACGCACAGCACAAACACGCTCTCTAACTACCCATAACCCTGTATTTTTATGTTGAGAATACAGGGACAGAAAACTCTCCAAGATAATCTATCCTTAGAATGGAAATTCCATTTCTCACTTCAGCACTTTGTCCCCTCTGAGCCATTTAATCGATGTAAGGCTGCCATATTATGAATTAGACATTCTTCTCCAGCTGAGGAGAAAGTGCTCTTTGAACTTTACTTTGTCCAAGCCTCCATAAATTGTCTTGCCACACCAGAAAACAGAGCAGTCTGATGGAGGTGAGCTGTTGTCTGTTCCTCGAAGAACTGATGAAAGGCTGCTGTCTGGCAGTAACTCATTGTTAGGACTTTGCCAGGAAGAAAATAATTTCCTATCACAACTCAGGAATAATAAAGCCAGGCTGGGTGGGAGACAGAACAACACTAAAAAGGAGTATATATCAGTGTGCAGTCTTCTTTTATTAAAAACAACAACAAAATCCATAACAAGGCACCCTCTGTTGCTGATATATGAATAGTAAAGTGTCATTTTATTTTTCCCTTTCTTCCTCACCACCTCTTCTAGATTGGGTAGCTATTGCCATCCAAAACCCTAACATCCAGGCTGACAGCTGTAAACTCAACTGTCATTTAATGAGACTGACTATATATATATCTTCATAACACCTTTCAAAGTACTACCAGATTACCCTGAAGGCTACCTGGATACCATTGGGGTTTCTGCAAGGCTTAAAGAAGCAACCATGAGTGGGATCAAGTAAATGAGGCATCACACAGACAAAAAGAGTTGAGGCAGGAAAAAAAACACCTCCTATATCGTTCTGGTGAATGTATAGAATGCAGGGCTGGCTCTTTTTTCTACCTTTTTTTTAAGGCATTGTTCAGTCTGCTGAAAGATTATAGTAATAATGATAATGCTTAATTATTCCTCTTACATGACTCATCATAACTGGAAAGGTGGCTCTCAGCTTGTTTGGCAGCGAAAGGGAATGAAACATCTACACACCATCTTCCTTTGGAATTCTATTTGTTCCCTTGCAGAATGACCTTTCCCCGCATCAAGCGCAGCTGTGGGCGGGGAGAAATTTTGCGGACGTGGGGGGAGGTGAGGCGAGACTTGCCAGTTCTCGCAGGTACGCCTCAGGTAGGGGGGGCGGGGTTACAGGAGCTAATATTAGGCCCTGCAGCCCCGCCCCACGCCCTCTTTGTTCTCGGCAGCTCCCTCCCACCCGCCCTGTATACAGTATGGGCTCCTCTGGTCGCCGTTAAGGGGCCGAGTAGGAATTTTGGCTTATCCCTATTAGGGGGGTGGGCGCGTTTCGCCTACTCCATACTACTGCAGAGTTGGGAGTATTATAGTTAGTGCACATAGCAAGCAAAAAACGGTCACAGGTAGATAGTGGGCAGGTACCGTAAGTGCGGGTTACGGTATTGATAAGGAGAGGTGAGCATCCCTGGCACCATTCAGGTGACAGGCGGTTTCAGGATGCCTCAGATGTCAGTAGGCTCAGGGGGTCAGAAACGCCTGTGATGCCTTTGTTCTCGCCAAGCTTGTTGTCGTGAGACTCCGAGAGGGAGCGACGTAACAAAGGCTGCCAACACTGGAAAGTGCAAAATGGGGAGGCGGCGGATTCCTCGCCACCTCCCGGTTTTGGATGCTCCGCCCAATTGCACAACAGCGGCCTACGAGGCCAGAATAGAATAACCCGCACTCTTTCCCTTTGCAGTTCATTGTATGTAAATAAACGTGGCCCAGTTAAACACCAACTGAATGTCTCGACTCTTCATTTCCCACCTGTACGTCCACAGTGAAGAAATTACACACCAGTTTTTTGCTTTTTTTTTTTTTTTTTTAATCTATCGCTAAACCAGGAGGTGAACCTGATGTACCATTTGGTTGCTGAGTGGTGAACCCTGAATCTGACATCAGGATCCCCATCCTGACAAGTAGCTTTTGCTCTGACTTGGATGAGCTGGCCAGGCCCATCAGACCAGTGCCACTGGAGGCAGAAGTAAGGTGCTAGAAACCAACCCCCCCCCCCCCCCCAGCATCATGATCAGGCCTGAACTACAGTCCAAGCCCACTGAATGAGTAGGCTGACCATATGTACCGTTTTAAAAGGGACTGTCCCGTTTTTTTCATATTTCCCAACCATCCCTTCTTTTTAATAAAAATGTCAATTTTGTCCCGTTTTTAATAAACTATATATAGTTTTTTATTTTTTTGTAAAAAACTGAACGTGGCTTGCTTATTTCCCAGGTGAGACTGGGAAAGACTCCTGTGTAAACCCCTGGAGAGCCACTGCCAGTCAGCGTGTAGGCAACAATGAGCTAGATCAAGCGTGGGGAACCTATGACCCTCCAGATCTTGTTGGACTACTGTGAAGGATTGAGGCCTACCCAGGCTTGAGTTAGGTTGAAGCCTGAAGGCCCAAATATCTCCTGATGGGAGGGGGCATTTGTGAGTTTCATTTCCCCTCATTTCATTCCCCAGTTTTAGGTCACATGTTTGTAGCCTCCTAGTTATGTGGGAGGGCATATAAAGACAGTGGGTGGTGGGGAACTTCAGTGTGAGCGAGGGAGTGAGAGAGGAAGCTGGAGAGACACAGAGGAGAGAGGAATTGGAGAGTGAGAGGCAGGGAAGCTTCAAGAACAGGAGAAGCTGAGATTGAAAACTGCAGAACAGCCAGAGCCAGAGTCTCTACCAAGGCCTACAGGTGAAAGTGTAGCTGGGTACCTGGGTTAGAGGAAACTGCGGTATTATTACTTTTATTTCTATTATACATGCTTTTTGAAGTCTAACAGCTCTATTTGTGTAAATACCCTAAGTTAATGTGAATTTACCATACTAAGTTTAGCAAAGTAAACAGTTATTGTTAAACTCAGTTGTCTGGAGTGGCTTTCACAACACGCCTAAGGCCTAATCCCACGTTACTGGGAAGGAAAGGCAAAGGGCAGGAACGTGTCATCCTGATAGCAGGAAGGGCTCTTAAAGAGGCAAAATATCTTTAAGGAGCTGATCAAGGTGTCCTGGTAAAGGTGGAACCTTGACAACTACAACTCCCATCCTTGACCATGCAGGCAAGGGCTGGTGGGAATTGGAGTCCAGCAACATCTGGAAGGGTGGTTGTTCCCCATCCTTGAGGTAGATGGAGTTGTATAAGGCAACTTCCTGTGTTCCTTGGAGTGAACTGAGATGTGAACAGACAGATATGAGTACTAGCCAGAGAGAGGGAGAGAGAGAAAAGAGTAATATAGAACATTATGGGAGTTCCTGCAGAAGATGAAAGCCATTCCCTTTAATCACTGCCTTTTTAATATTTCAAAGACCCCACAAAATAGTACTTCTAGATTTCAAAGGTGGTAGAAAAAGTTATCTTCTTTACATAGAGATTCTTCCCACACAGACAAAAAATTGAAGGAAGCCTTCTTGGTCCATTAGGGGGAAAAAATCCAAGTCACAGTAAGGGAATACCTTTATTAGGACTACTAATTAGTACATTATATCAATGCGTAAAACCACTAGTGTGATGAAAGATGACTTTATCCAGTCAGGGCCAGGTGTCTTGCCCAGAGAGAGAACACAGCTAGTAAGAGACGGAGCGAACGCGTTCTCGCTGATTACTATGATCGGATTCCCACATTGTTCTCATATCGTTGTTTCCTTAGCGTTGGCGGCTGGCAAACTAATCCCCCACCACTGAACCTACTAGAAATCCATTGCGCTTCTGGCTCAATAAAGTAAACTGTAGTGGGGTGTGGGGATGCACATGTCGGTGACGATGGCCTCACTCAGATGTGTCTGTTCTGCTGTAACGTTAGTTTTTGTTTTGCCTGTATGCTAACCGGTGACTTTGTTATTCGTTGTCGGTGGTTTAAACTTCATATTTTTAACTCTTATTTTTTAAAGCTTAAAGTCTAGCCTTGCAATGCCAAAGACAAAGAGGCGAAACTGCAGTTTTAATGACGGTCACCAGAAGGAATTCAAATTTATTAAACTGGACAAACAGTGTAGTGATAGATCAAAAGTGGTATGCCAACATTGTAATGTCTATTTTTCCATTGCTCATGGAGGTAGAAGTGTTATTGTCTTACTTTTTCATGAATACGGAATATTACCGTACATAACCCCGTCCCACAATGTTCCGTTTTTGTCCCGAGGAAATATGGTCAGCCTATGAATGAGGACTCTTGAGCTCAGGAATGCCTGAGCTGGAACCACCGAAGTCCGTACCCTTGGCACCTGCACTCTCTGAGGAACCAGCTCCCTTAAGGCCAGGAACCTGCTGCATCTCCAGCAATGCACCTGGGAGGAATTACCAGAAAGGAAGAGTGCTAGGCTCCAAACCTAGAGGCCTCCATACCAGAAGCCTGCCTCTTTAAGGTGTTCTACTCCTCAAGGAAGGGGCAGACACTGGGAGGGATGATTCGGCCTTGGAAGCATAAAAGCCTTCAGTCCATTCTGAAATGGAGGGAGCAATCCTATGGCCCCTAGACAGTGGCTGAGGGGCCACAAGATACAGTAGTTCAGATTCCATTATCTGAGGTTGGAGACGGTGCTCCAACCTTGGAGCAGGGAATCGGAAAACTGACCCACCCCACCCCCTCGCAGCCAGTGCAGAAATAACTAACCTCCAAGGTTAGGAAATCAGCCTCGGGGGGGGGGGGGGGAGAGGGTGTTTTGATGGGTGGGGAGGGGACTGGAGAGGCTATGAGCTATCCTGAGGCCTCTCCAGCCTCCTTCCCGCCCACCCCCTCCAAAGCCCCCCAGCTAGACAGGAAAAGCCCATCTGGAAAAAAAAATGCAGGGCGGGAGGACAGGGAGGTGAAGATCACCTCCACTGCTCCTCCCGCTCTGCATTGGATTATCATAAGCCTCTGAGTTCGGGGGCTTACGATCATCGAGGGCACAACCCATAGGACTGCACCCTAAGTTGGAACAAGGTGCTCACTTGGAACTTGTCCCACTCCATGGGCTCCTTGTCGAGATCAGCTCTGGACACAATCAGTGCTTGAGGGGTAGCCAAGTCTGAGTGGTCTGGTCTTTATGCTAGACACTACCAGGTCCAAACTTTTCCTCCTAGTGTATGTTCACTCTCATGCTTATTTCAGAACTCGTGAACTGAGGGGGTGTGCATTTAGTTATAGTTAATGCAATAACTGAAACAAAATTAGTCAATTTTAGCTATAATGGTTTTAGCTATCGCATTAAGAAGCAAATTAAATTTAGTTTTGGTATTGGCTCACAGCTGCCTGCCATGAAACTGGGATCCAAAATGATGCAGCAAACTGACATACAGGGGAAAGTGAGTAAGAGAGGATGGAGAGAGCAAACACCAGGCCGATTGCCATTGCAAATAAGAACCTAAGAAGAGCCATGCTGGATCGGACCAAAAGCCTATCTCATCCAGCATTCTGTTCACACAGTGGCCAACCAACGTGCCTGTGGGAAGCCCACAAGCAGGACATGAGTGCAACAGTACCATCCCGCTCATGTTTCCCAGCAAATGGTATATTATAGGCATGCTGCCTTTGATGCTTGAAGTAGCATATAGCCATCATGGAAATACAGGCAGTCTCCGGGTTATGAACGAGATCCATTCATAAGTCTGTCTTTAAGTCAATTGTGTATGTAAGTCGGAACAGAAGCTGCACAATGTTTTCAAAGTGTTGCAAAGTATAGTGCGTGCATTCGTAAGTACGAACCATAGTATTTAACTCAGATTTTTACATATATGGCAGTCTGTTCTTAAGTATGAGTTGTCCATAAGTTTGGACGTTTGTAACCCGGGGACTGCCTATACATCAGAAGGCACTGCGGCATGCACAGAGAAACTGTGCCATACCCAATAAAAACCACTGAGGGAGTACATCATCTATTAATACAGGAGACTGTTGCTTTGGGCTCCTAGTACCTACTCTGTGTGTGGAATGCCTGGCCACTTCTTCCCTCCTGTGTTTCCTTCCCAAATCAGAACCTGATTCCAAGCCAACTCAATTTTACATTTAGTGCCTGTGTTTCAATCCCTCCTGTTTAGTTTTATGTATCTGTTTTGGTTTGTATTGTTATTTTTAATGTGCATTTTAATCTTCCCTCTCTTTCAGCCTGTTTATGTGTATCCCCCCCATCCTTTCTGTTCCCTAATAGCCGGTGTTTCTGAGTTGTATCTTCCATTGCCGAGGTTCAGAGCTGCCCTGTCTCTTCGAGTGACTGGCATGCTGCCAAGCCCAGGGTGAGCATTTCTGTTTCTGTCCACAAACCCTCTTTTTCTGTTCCCAAACCTTTCTGCCCAAATGGCAGCTGCTTCCTGCCACTCTCTCTCTCTTATGCTAGTGCTCCCCTTTTCTCCATTCTCTCTGCCCCTACCCTGAAGCACACTGCAAGCTGAAGAAGCCCACTAAACCTGGGGTCCGAGACAATGCATCTACCCACTACTGCTCCACCCAGAGCCTGCTGCTGCCGGACCAGATCTCTCCCACTTTCCTAATCTGCCCTTTGGAGGGCACATGCTGGAAATGGCTGCCCCGCTGCACCTAGGATGTCACACAACAGTGTCTGCTAGTTTTCTGCCAACCTTCAGGTCAACTCTGCTCTCCTTGCCTGCCGCCTCTCTGCCCTTTTGCAGTGAAAGAGACACTGGTGGCCACTTTGCCCACACACTGCTTCCTAGCTTAATGCGAGAAACACAGCCTGTGCCCACATGCTCCTGCTCCAGCCTGCCTCCATGAGAAAGGGCAAGACACTGCGCCTCTCATGCTGCTGCTGCTGCCTCCTGCTTCAATGAGAGAGGGACTGGCCACTACGATCTCCTACTGATGCTGCCTAACTGAAGGCAAGAGACTGACCAGTGGCCACTGCGACCTCCTGCTGCTGCTGCCTACTTGAAGCAAAAAAGGACTGGCCACTGTGACCTCCTGCTGATGCTGCCTGTGACTGTGACGATAACGTGGCTGGTTATTTAAATTTTATTTGTCTCCCTACCACCTGGCTGTTAGTTCACATTCACTAACCCCCTGGCTGAGATAGGTTAGCTCCAGGGCATCAGTTCCCTCTCTGTCACAAGATTTCCCTCTCTCATCAGACAAACCTGAGCAGACAATCTGTCTGTGGGAGATTAACTCTTAACATACCAGGGCTGGTTATTTTGGTGTTTATTTTCTTAAGTAAACATTTCTCTAAGCAGGTACAACTCCTTTTCAATAACACAGCTAAACCCACAACCCTCAACTAAACTCCTCTCTCACACACAGGCACATATAAACATAGAGCTCCCCCTCCCATCAGAATCCTCTCCAGTCGAGCCCCAATAGGTTGTTGGGCGCATCTATTCTACCTAACTGTTAACCCATTCATCACACTGCCTACCTGAAGCAAAAAGGGACTGGCCACTGTGACCTCCTCCTGCTGCTGCCTACCTGAAGCAAAAAGCGACTGGCCACTGACCTCCTGATGATGCTGCCTACCTGAAGCAAAAAGCGACTGGCCACTGTGACCTCCTGCTGAGGCGGCCCAGCTGAAGCAGAAAGGGACTGGACACTGTGACCTCCTGCTGATGCGGCCCAGCTGAAGCAAAAAGGGACTGGCCACAGTGACCTCCTGCTGATGCGCCTACCTGAAGCAAAAAGCAACTGGCCACTGTGACCTCCTGCTGGTGCTGCCTACCTGGAGCAAAAGGGGACTGGCCACTGTTACCTTATACTGCTGCAGCCTGCCGGAAGCAGAGAGGAAATAGCCACTGTGACCTCCTGCTGATGCTGCCTACCTGAAGCAGAAAGGGACTGGCCACTGTGGCCTCCTGCTGATGCTGCCTACCTGAAGCAGAAAGGGACTGGCCACTGTGACCTCCTGCTGATGCTGCCTACCTGAAGCCAAGAGGGACTGGCCACTGTGACCTCCTGCTGCTGCAGCCTGCCGAAAGGAGAGAGGAAATGGCCACTGTGACCTCCTGCTGATGCGGCCCAGCTGAAGCAGAAAGGGACTGGACACTGTGACCTCCTGCTGATGCGGCCCAGCTGAAGCAAAAAGGGACTGGCCACAGTGACCTCCTGCTGATGCGCCTACCTGAAGCAAAAAGCAACTGGCCACTGTGACCTCCTGCTGGTGCTGCCTACCTGGAGCAAAATGGGCTGGCCACTGTGACCTCATGCTGCTGCAGCCTGCCGAAAGGAGAGAGGAAATGGCCACTGTGACCTCCTGCTGATGCGGCCCAGCTGAAGCAGAAAGGGACTGGACACTGTGACCTCCTGCTGATGCGGCCCAGCTGAAGCAAAAAGGGACTGGCCACAGTGACCTCCTGCTGATGCGCCTACCTGAAGCAAAAAGCAACTGGCCACTGTGACCTCCTGCTGGTGCTGCCTACCTGGAGCAAAAGGGGAATGGCCACTGTTACCTCATGCTGCTGCAGCCTGCCGGAAGCAGAGAGGAAATAGCCACTGTGACCTCCTGCTGATGCTGCCTACCTGAAGCAGAAAGGGACTGGCCACTGTGACCTCCTGCTGATGCTGCCTACCTGAAGCAGAAAGGGACTGGCCACTGTGACCTCCTGCTGATGCTGCCCACCTGAAGCCAAGAGGGACTGGCCACTGTGACCTCCTGATGATGCTGCCTCCCTGAAGCCAGTAGGGACTGGCCACTGTGACCTCCTGCTGCTGCAGCCTGCCGAAAGGAGAGAGGAAATGGCCACTGTGACCTCCTGCTGATGCGGCCCAGCCGAAGGAGAAAGGGACTGGCCACCGTTACCTCCTGCTGATGCTGCCTACCTGAAGCAGAAAGGGACTGGCCACCATGACCTCGTGATCATGCGGCCTACCTGAAGCCAAGAGGGACTGGCCACTGCGACCTCCTGCTGATGCTGCCTACCTGAAGCCTAGAGGGACTGGCCACTGTGACCTCCTGCTGATGCAGCCTACCTGAAGCCAAGAGGGACTGGCCACTGTGACCTCCTGCTGATGCAGCCTACCTGAAGCAGAAAGGGACTGGCCACTGTGACCTCCTGCTGATGCTGCCTACCTGAAGCCAAGAGGGACTGGCCACTGTGACCTCCTGCTGCTGTGGCCCACCTGAAGCCAAGAGGGACTGGCCACTGTGACCTCCTGATGATGCTGCCTCCCTGAAGCCAGTAGGGACTGGCCACTGTGACCTCCTGCTGCTGCAGCCTGCCGAAAGGAGAGAGGAAATGGCCACTGTGACCTCCTGCTGATGTGGCCCGCCTGAAGCAAGGAGGGACTGGCACTGTGACCTCCTGCTGATGCGGCCCAGCTGAAGCAGAAAGGGACTGGCCCCTGTGACCTCCTGCTGATGCGGCCCACCTGAAGCAGAAAGGGACTGGCCACTATAACCTCCTGCTTATGCTGCCTTCCTAAAGCAATAAGGGACTGGCCACTGTGACCTCCTCCTGATGCTGCCTACCAGAAGCAGAAAGGAACTGGCCACTGGGACCTCCTGCTGATGCTGCCTACCAGAAGCAGAAAGGGACTGGCCACTGTGACCTCCTGCTGATGCTGCCTACCTGAAGCAGAAAGGGACTGGCCACTGTGACCTCCTGCTGATGCTGCCTACCTGAAGCAATAAGGGACTAGCCACTGTGACCTCCTGTTGATGCAGCCTGCCGAAAGGAGAGAGGAAATACTGACCACTGTGACCTCCTGCTGCTGCTGCCTACCTGAAGCAGAAAGGGACTGGCCACTGTGACCTCCTGCTGATGCTGCCTACCTGAAGCAGAAAGGGACTGGACATTGTGACCTCATGCTGCTGCAGCCTGATGAAATGAGAGAGGAAATGGCCACTGTGACCTCCTGCTGATGCGGCCCAGCTGAAGCAGAAAGGGGCTGGCCAGTGTGACCTGCTGATGCGGCCCAGCCGAAGCAGAAAGGGACTGGCCACCGTTACCTCCTGCTGATGCTGCCTACCTGAAGCAGAAAGGGACTGGCCACCATGACCTCGTGATCATGCGGCCTACCTGAAGCCAAGAGGGACTGGGCACTGTGACCTGCTGCTGATGCTGCCTACCTGGAGCCAAGAGGGACTGGCCACTGTGACCTCCTGCTGATGCTGCCTACCTGAAGCCTAGAGGGACTGGCCACTGTGACCTCCTGCTGATGCAGCCTACCTGAAGCCAAGAGGGACTGGCCACTGTGACCTCCTGCTGATGCAGCCTACCTGAAGCCAAGAGGGACTGGCCACTGTGACCTCCTGCTGATGCGGCCTACCTGAAGCCAAGAGGGACTGGCCACTGTGACCTCCTGATGATGCTGCCTTCCTGAAGCCAGTAGGGACTGGCCACTGTGACCTCCTGCTGCTGCAACCTGCCGAAAGGAGAGAGGAAATGGCCACTGTGACCTCCTGCTGCTGCGGCCCACCTGAAGCCAGGAGGGACTGGCCACTGTGACCTCCTGCTGATGCGGCCCAGCTGAAGCAGAAAGGGACTGGCCACTGTGACCTCCTGATGATGCTGCCTTCCTGAAGCCAGTAGGGACTGGCCACTGTGACCTCCTGCTGCTGCAGCCTGCCGAAAGGAGAGAGGAAATGGCCACTGTGACCTCCTGCTGCTGCAGCCCACCTGAAGCCAGGAGGGACTGGCCACTGTGACCTCCTGCTGATGCTGCCTACCTGAAGCAATAAGGGACTAGCCACTGTGACCTCCTGTTGATGCAGCCTGCCGAAAGGAGAGAGGAAATACTGACCACTGTGACCTCCTGCTGATCCTGCCTACCTGAAGCAGAAAGGGACTGGCCACTGTGACCTCCTGCTGATGCTGCCTACCTGAAGCAGAAAGGGACTGGCCACTGTGACCTCCTGCTGATGCTGCCTACCTGAAGCAGAAAGGGACTGGCCACTGTGACCTCCTGCTGATGCTGCCTACCTGAAGCCAAGAGGGACTGGCCACTGTGACCTCCTGATGATGCTGCCTTCCTGAAGCCAGTAGGGACTGGCCACTGTGACCTCCTGCTGCTGCAGCCTGCCGAAAGGAGAGAGGAAATGGCCACTGTGACCTCCTGCTGATGCAGCCCACCTGAAGCCAGGAGGGACTGGCCACTGTGACCTCCTGATGATGCTGCCTTCCTGAAGCCAGTAGGGACTGGCCACTGTGACCTCCTGCTGCTGCAGCCTGCCGAAAGGAGAGAGGAAATGGCCACTGTGACCTCCTGCTGCTGCGGCCCACCTGAAGCCAGGAGGGACTGGCCACTGTGACCTCCTTCTGATGCGGCCCAGCTGAAGCAGAAAGGGACTGGCCACTGTGACCTCCTGCTGATGCGGTCCAGCTGAAGCAGAAAGGGACTGGCCACTGTGACCTCCTGCTGATGCGGCCCAGCTGAAGCAAAAAGGGACTGGCCACAGTGACCTCCTGCTGATGCGCCTACCTGAAGCAAAAAGCAGCAGGCCACTGTGACCTCCTGCTGGTGCTGCCTACCTGGAGCAAAAGGGGAATGGCCACTGTTACCTCATGCTGCTGCAGCCTGCCGGAAGCAGAGAGGAAATAGCCACTGTGACCTCCTGCTGATACTGCCTACATGAAGCAGAAAGGGACTGGCCACTGTGACCTCCTGCTGATGCTGCCTACCTGAAGCAGAAAGGGACTGGCCACTGTGACCTCCTGCTGATGCGGCCTACCTGAAGCCAAGAGGGATTGGCCACTGTGACCTCCTGCTGATGCGGCCCAGCTGAAGCAGAAAGGGACTGGCAACTGTGACCTCCTGCTGATGCAGTCTGCCGAAATGAGAGAGGAAATGGCCACTGTGACCTCCTGCTGCTGTAGCCCACTTGAAGCCAAGAGGGACTGGCCACTGTGACCTCCTGATGATGCTGCCTCCCTGAAGCCAGTAGGGACTGGCCACTGTGACCTCCTGCTGCTGCAGCCTGCCAAAAGGAGAGAGGAAATGGCCACTGTGAACTCCTGCTGATGCGGCCCACCTGAAGCCAGGAGGGACTGGCCACTGAGACCTCCTGCTGATGCGGCCCAGCTGAAGCAAAAAGCAACTGGCCACTGTGACCTCCTGCTGGTGCTGCCTACCTGGAGCAAAATGGGCTGGCCACTGTTACCTCATGCTGCTGCAGCCTGCCGGAAGCAGAGAGGAAATAGCCACTGTGATCTCCTGCTGATGCTGCCTACCTGAAGCAGAAAGGGACTGGCCACTATGACCTCCTGCTGATGCTGCCTACCTGAAGCAGAAAGGGACTGGCCACTGTGACCTCCTGCTGATGCTGCCTACCTGAAGCAGAAAGGGACTGGCCACTGTGACCTCCTGCTGATGCTGCCTACCTGAAGCCAAGAGGGACTGGCCACTGTGACCTCCTGATGATGCTGCCTTCCTGAAGCCAGTAGGGACTGGCCACTGTGACCTCCTGCTGCTGCAGCCTGCCGAAAGGAGAGAGGAAATGGCCACTGTGACCTCCTGCTGCTGCGGCCCACCTGAAGCCAGGAGGGACTGGCCACTGTGACCTCCTGCTGATGCGGCCCAGCTGAAGCAGAAAGGGACTGGCCACTGTGACCTCCTGATGATGCTGCCTTCCTGAAGCCAGTAGGGACTGGCCACTGTGACCTCCTGCTGCTGCAGCCTGCCGAAAGGAGAGAGGAAATGGCCACTGTGACCTCCTGCTGCTGCGGCCCACCTGAAGCCAGGAGGGACTGGCCACTGTGACCTCCTGCTGATGCGGCCCAGCTGAAGCAGAAAGGGACTGGCCACTGTGACCTCCTGCTGATGCTGCCTACCTGAAGCAATAAGGGACTAGCCACTGTGACCTCCTGTTGATGCAGCCTGCCGAAAGGAGAGAGGAAATACTGACCACTGTGACCTCCTGCTGATCCTGCCTACCTGAAGCAGAAAGGGACTGGCCACTGTGACCTCCTGCTGATGCTGCCTACCTGAAGCAGAAAGGGACTGGCCACTGTGACCTCCTGCTGATGCAGCCTACCTGAAGCCAAGAGGGACTGGCCACTGTGACCTCCTGCTGATGCTGCCTACCTGAAGCCTAGAGGGACTGGCCACTGTGACCTCCTGCTGATGCAGCCTACCTGAAGCCAAGAGGGACTGGCCACTGTGACCTCCTGCTGATGCAGCCTACCTGAAGCCAAGAGGGACTGGCCACTGTGACCTCCTGCTGATGCGGCCTACCTGAAGCCAAGAGGGACTGGCCACTGTGACCTCCTGATGATGCTGCCTTCCTGAAGCCAGTAGGGACTGGCCACTGTGACCTCCTGCTGCTGCAACCTGCCGAAAGGAGAGAGGAAATGGCCACTGTGACCTGCTGCTGCTGCGGCCCACCTGAAGCCAGGAGGGACTGGCCACTGTGACCTCCTGCTGATGCGGCCCAGCTGAAGCAGAAAGGGACTGGCCACTGTGACCTCCTGATGATGCTGCCTTCCTGAAGCCAGTAGGGACTGGCCACTGTGACCTCCTGCTGCTGCAGCCTGCCGAAAGGAGAGAGGAAATGGCCACTGTGACCTCCTGCTGCTGCGGCCCACCTGAAGCCAGGAGGGACTGGCCACTGTGACCTCCTGCTGATGCTGCCTACCTGAAGCAATAAGGGACTAGCCACTGTGACCTCCTGTTGATGCAGCCTGCCGAAAGGAGAGAGGAAATACTGAGCACTGTGACCTCCTGCTGATCCTGCCTACCTGAAGCAGAAAGGGACTGGCCACTGTGACCTCCTGCTG
Source organism: Shinisaurus crocodilurus (assembly GCA_021292165.1). NCBI lineage: Eukaryota > Metazoa > Chordata > Lepidosauria > Squamata > Shinisauridae > Shinisaurus > Shinisaurus crocodilurus. The sequence continues at coordinate 45,568 of JAHFWL010000341.1, forward strand.
ATGCTGCCTACCTGAAGCAGAAAGGGACTGGCCACTGTGACCTCCTGCTGATGCTGCCTACCTGAAGCAGAAAGGGACTGGCCACTGTGACCTCCTGCTGATGCTGCCTACCTGAAGCCAAGAGGGACTGGCCACTGTGACCTCCTGATGATGCTGCCTTCCTGAAGCCAGTAGGGACTGGCCACTGTGACCTCCTGCTGCTGCAGCCTGCCGAAAGGAGAGAGGAAATGGCCACTGTGACCTCCTGCTGCTGCGGCCCACCTGAAGCCAGGAGTGACTGGCCACTGTGACCTCCTTCTGATGCGGCCCAGCTGAAGCAGAAAGGGACTGGCCACTGTGACCTCCTGCTGATGCGGTCCAGCTGAAGCAGAAAGGGACTGGCCACTGTGACCTCCTGCTGATGCGGCCCAGCTGAAGCAAAAAGGGACTGGCCACAGTGACCTCCTGCTGATGCGCCTACCTGAAGCAAAAAGCAGCAGGCCACTGTGACCTCCTGCTGGTGCTGCCTACCTGGAGCAAAAGGGGAATGGCCACTGTTACCTCATGCTGCTGCAGCCTGCCGGAAGCAGAGAGGAAATAGCCACTGTGACCTCCTGCTGATACTGCCTACATGAAGCAGAAAGGGACTGGCCACTGTGACCTCCTGCTGATGCTGCCTACCTGAAGCAGAAAGGGACTGGCCACTGTGACCTCCTGCTGATGCGGCCTACCTGAAGCCAAGAGGGATTGGCCACTGTGACCTCCTGCTGATGCGGCCCAGCTGAAGCAGAAAGGGACTGGCAACTGTGACCTCCTGCTGATGCAGTCTGCCGAAATGAGAGAGGAAATGGCCACTGTGACCTCCTGCTGCTGTGGCCCACTTGAAGCCAAGAGGGACTGGCCACTGTGACCTCCTGATGATGCTGCCTCCCTGAAGCCAGTAGGGACTGGCCACTGTGACCTCCTGCTGCTGCAGCCTGCCAAAAGGAGAGAGGAAATGGCCACTGTGAACTCCTGCTGATGCGGCCCACCTGAAGCCAGGAGGGACTGGCCACTGAGACCTCCTGCTGATGCGGCCCAGCTGAAGCAAAAAGCAACTGGCCACTGTGACCTCCTGCTGGTGCTGCCTACCTGGAGCAAAATGGGCTGGCCACTGTTACCTCATGCTGCTGCAGCCTGCCGGAAGCAGAGAGGAAATAGCCACTGTGATCTCCTGCTGATGCTGCCTACCTGAAGCAGAAAGGGACTGGCCACTATGACCTCCTGCTGATGCTGCCTACCTGAAGCAGAAAGGGACTGGCCACTATGACCTCCTGCTGATGCTGCCTACCTGAAGCAGAAAGGGACTGGCCACTGTGACCTCCTGCTGATGCTGCCTACCTGAAGCAGAAAGGGACTGGCCACTGTGACCTCCTGCTGATGCGGCCTACCTGAAGCAGAAATGGACTGGCCACTGTGACCTCCTGCTGATGCGGCCTACCTGAAGCCAAGAGGGACTGGCCACTGTGACCTCCTGCTGATGCGGCCAAGGTGAAGCAGAAAGGGACTGGCCACTGTGACCTCCTGCTGATGCGGCCCAGTTGAAGCAGAAAGGGACTGGCCACTGTGACCTCCTGCTGATGCGGCCTACCTGAAGCCAAGAGGGACTGGCCACTGTGACCTCCTGATGATGCTGCTTTCCTGAAGCCAGTAGGGACTGGCCACTGTGACCTCCTGCTGCTGCAGCCTGCCGAAAAGAGAGAGGAAATGGCCACTGTGACCTCCTGCTGCTGCGGCCCACCTGAAGTCAGGAGGGACTGGCCACTGTGACCTCCTGCTGATGCGGCCCAGCTGAAGCAGAAAGGGACTGGCCACTGTGACCTCCTGCTGATGCGGTCCAGCTGAAGCAGAAAGGGACTGGCCACTGTGACCTCCTGCTGATGCGGCCCAGCTGAAGCAAAAAGGGACTGGCCACAGTGACCTCCTGCTGATGCGCCTACCTGAAGCAAAAAGCAACAGGCCACTGTGACCTCCTGCTGGTGCTGCCTACCTGGAGCAAAGGGGGAATGGCCACTGTTACCTCATGCTGCTGCAGCCTGCCGAAAGGAGAGAGGAAATGGCCACTGTGACCTCCTGCTGCTGCGGCCCACCTGAAGCCAGGAGGGACTGGCCAGTGTGACCTCCTGCTGATGCTGCCTACCTGAAGCAGAAAGGGACTGGCCACTGTGACCTCCTGCTGATGCGGCCTACCTGAAGCCAAGAGGGATTGGCCACTGTGACCTCCTGCTGATGCGGCCCAGCTGAAGCAGAAAGGGACTGGCAACTGTGACCTCCTGCTGATGCAGTCTGCCGAAATGAGAGAGGAAATGGCCACTGTGACCTCCTGCTGCTGTAGCCCACTTGAAGCCAAGAGGGACTGGCCACTGTGACCTCCTGATGATGCTGCCTCCCTGAAGCCAGTAGGACTGGCCACTGTGACCTCCTGCTGCTGCAGCCTGCCAAAAGGAGAGAGGAAATGGCCACTGTGAACTCCTGCTGATGCGGCCCACCTGAAGCCAGGAGGGACTGGCCACTGAGACCTCCTGCTGATGCGGCCCAGCTGAAGCAAAAAGCAACTGGCCACTGTGACCTCCTGCTGGTGCTGCCTACCTGGAGCAAAATGGGCTGGCCACTGTTACCTCATGCTGCTGCAGCCTGCCGGAAGCAGAGAGGAAATAGCCACTGTGATCTCCTGCTGATGCTGCCTACCTGAAGCAGAAAGGGACTGGCCACTATGACCTCCTGCTGATGCTGCCTACCTGAAGCAGAAAGGGACTGGCCACTGTGACCTCCTGCTGATGCTGCCTACCTGAAGCAGAAAGGGACTGGCCACTGTGACCTCCTGCTGATGCTGCCTACCTGAAGCCAAGAGGGACTGGCCACTGTGACCTCCTGATGATGCTGCCTTCCTGAAGCCAGTAGGGACTGGCCACTGTGACCTCCTGCTGCTGCAGCCTGCCGAAAGGAGAGAGGAAATGGCCACTGTGACCTCCTGCTGCTGCGGCCCACCTGAAGCCAGGAGGGACTGGCCACTGTGACCTCCTGCTGATGCGGCCCAGCTGAAGCAGAAAGGGACTGGCCACTGTGACCTCCTGATGATGCTGCCTTCCTGAAGCCAGTAGGGACTGGCCACTGTGACCTCCTGCTGCTGCAGCCTGCCGAAAGGAGAGAGGAAATGGCCACTGTGACCTCCTGCTGCTGCGGCCCACCTGAAGCCAGGAGGGACTGGCCACTGTGACCTCCTGCTGATGCGGCCCAGCTGAAGCAGAAAGGGACTGGCCACTGTGACCTCCTGCTGATGCTGCCTACCTGAAGCAATAAGGGACTAGCCACTGTGACCTCCTGTTGATGCAGCCTGCCGAAAGGAGAGAGGAAATACTGACCACTGTGACCTCCTGCTGATCCTGCCTACCTGAAGCAGAAAGGGACTGGCCACTGTGACCTCCTGCTGATGCTGCCTACCTGAAGCAGAAAGGGACTGGCCACTGTGACCTCCTGCTGATGCAGCCTACCTGAAGCCAAGAGGGACTGGCCACTGTGACCTCCTGCTGATGCTGCCTACCTGAAGCCTAGAGGGACTGGCCACTGTGACCTCCTGCTGATGCAGCCTACCTGAAGCCAAGAGGGACTGGCCACTGTGACCTCCTGCTGATGCAGCCTACCTGAAGCCAAGAGGGACTGGCCACTGTGACCTCCTGCTGATGCGGCCTACCTGAAGCCAAGAGGGACTGGCCACTGTGACCTCCTGATGATGCTGCCTTCCTGAAGCCAGTAGGGACTGGCCACTGTGACCTCCTGCTGCTGCAACCTGCCGAAAGGAGAGAGGAAATGGCCACTGTGACCTGCTGCTGCTGCGGCCCACCTGAAGCCAGGAGGGACTGGCCACTGTGACCTCCTGCTGATGCGGCCCAGCTGAAGCAGAAAGGGACTGGCCACTGTGACCTCCTGATGATGCTGCCTTCCTGAAGCCAGTAGGGACTGGCCACTGTGACCTCCTGCTGCTGCAGCCTGCCGAAAGGAGAGAGGAAATGGCCACTGTGACCTCCTGCTGCTGCGGCCCACCTGAAGCCAGGAGGGACTGGCCACTGTGACCTCCTGCTGATGCTGCCTACCTGAAGCAATAAGGGACTAGCCACTGTGACCTCCTGTTGATGCAGCCTGCCGAAAGGAGAGAGGAAATACTGAGCACTGTGACCTCCTGCTGATCCTGCCTACCTGAAGCAGAAAGGGACTGGCCACTGTGACCTCCTGCTGATGCTGCCTACCTGAAGCAGAAAGGGACTGGCCACTGTGACCTCCTGCTGATGCTGCCTACCTGAAGCAGAAAGGGACTGGCCACTGTGACCTCCTGCTGATGCTGCCTACCTGAAGCCAAGAGGGACTGGCCACTGTGACCTCCTGATGATGCTGCCTTCCTGAAGCCAGTAGGGACTGGCCACTGTGACCTCCTGCTGCTGCAGCCTGCCGAAAGGAGAGAGGAAATGGCCACTGTGACCTCCTGCTGCTGCGGCCCACCTGAAGCCAGGAGTGACTGGCCACTGTGACCTCCTTCTGATGCGGCCCAGCTGAAGCAGAAAGGGACTGGCCACTGTGACCTCCTGCTGATGCGGTCCAGCTGAAGCAGAAAGGGACTGGCCACTGTGACCTCCTGCTGATGCGGCCCAGCTGAAGCAAAAGGGACTGGCCACAGTGACCTCCTGCTGATGCGCCTACCTGAAGCAAAAAGCAGCAGGCCACTGTGACCTCCTGCTGGTGCTGCCTACCTGGAGCAAAAAGGGGAATGGCCACTGTTACCTCATGCTGCTGCAGCCTGCCGGAAGCAGAGAGGAAATAGCCACTGTGACCTCCTGCTGATACTGCCTACATGAAGCAGAAAGGGACTGGCCACTGTGACCTCCTGCTGATGCTGCCTACCTGAAGCAGAAAGGGACTGGCCACTGTGACCTCCTGCTGATGCGGCCTACCTGAAGCCAAGAGGGATTGGCCACTGTGACCTCCTGCTGATGCGGCCCAGCTGAAGCAGAAAGGGACTGGCAACTGTGACCTCCTGCTGATGCAGTCTGCCGAAATGAGAGAGGAAATGGCCACTGTGACCTCCTGCTGCTGTGGCCCACTTGAAGCCAAGAGGGACTGGCCACTGTGACCTCCTGATGATGCTGCCTCCCTGAAGCCAGTAGGGACTGGCCACTGTGACCTCCTGCTGCTGCAGCCTGCCAAAGGAGAGAGGAAATGGCCACTGTGAACTCCTGCTGATGCGGCCCACCTGAAGCCAGGAGGGACTGGCCACTGAGACCTCCTGCTGATGCGGCCCAGCTGAAGCAAAAAGCAACTGGCCACTGTGACCTCCTGCTGGTGCTGCCTACCTGGAGCAAAATGGGCTGGCCACTGTTACCTCATGCTGCTGCAGCCTGCCGGAAGCAGAGAGGAAATAGCCACTGTGATCTCCTGCTGATGCTGCCTACCTGAAGCAGAAAGGGACTGGCCACTATGACCTCCTGCTGATGCTGCCTACCTGAAGCAGAAAGGGACTGGCCACTATGACCTCCTGCTGATGCTGCCTACCTGAAGCAGAAGGGACTGGCCACTGTGACCTCCTGCTGATGCTGCCTACCTGAAGCAGAAAGGGACTGGCCACTGTGACCTCCTGCTGATGCGGCCTACCTGAAGCAGAAATGGACTGGCCACTGTGACCTCCTGCTGATGCGGCCTACCTGAAGCCAAGAGGGACTGGCCACTGTGACCTCCTGCTGATGCGGCCAAGGTGAAGCAGAAAGGGACTGGCCACTGTGACCTCCTGCTGATGCGGCCCAGTTGAAGCAGAAAGGGACTGGCCACTGTGACCTCCTGCTGATGCGGCCTACCTGAAGCCAAGAGGGACTGGCCACTGTGACCTCCTGATGATGCTGCTTTCCTGAAGCCAGTAGGGACTGGCCACTGTGACCTCCTGCTGCTGCAGCCTGCCGAAAAGAGAGAGGAAATGGCCACTGTGACCTCCTGCTGCTGCGGCCCACCTGAAGTCAGGAGGGACTGGCCACTGTGACCTCCTGCTGATGCGGCCCAGCTGAAGCAGAAAGGGACTGGCCACTGTGACCTCCTGCTGATGCGGTCCAGCTGAAGCAGAAAGGGACTGGCCACTGTGACCTCCTGCTGATGCGGCCCAGCTGAAGCAAAAAGGGACTGGCCACAGTGACCTCCTGCTGATGCGCCTACCTGAAGCAAACAGCAACAGGCCACTGTGACCTCCTGCTGGTGCTGCCTACCTGGAGCAAAGGGGGAATGGCCACTGTTACCTCATGCTGCTGCAGCCTGCCGAAAGGAGAGAGGAAATGGCCACTGTGACCTCCTGCTGCTGCGGCCCACCTGAAGCCAGGAGGGACTGGCCAGTGTGACCTCCTGCTGATGCGGCCCAACCGAAGGAGAAAGGGACTGGCCACCGTTACCTCCTGCTGATGCTGCCTACCTGAAGCAGAAAGGGACTGGCCACCATGACCTCGTGATCATGCGGCCTACCTGAAGCCAAGAGGGACTGGCCACTGTGACCTGCTGCTGATGCTGCCTACCTGGAGCCAAGACGGACTGGCCACTGTGACCTCCTGCTGATGCTGCCTACCTGAAGCCAAGAGGGACTGGCCACTGTGACCTCCTGCTGATGCAGCCTACCTGAAGCCAAGAGGGACTGGCCACTGTGACCTCCTGCTGATGCAGCCTATCTGAAGCCAAGAGGGACTGGCCACTGTGACCTCCTGCTGATGCGGCCTACCTGAAGCCAAGAGGGACTGGCCACTGTGACCTCCTGATGATGCTGCCTTCCTGAAGCCAGTAGGGACTGGCCACTGTGACCTCCTGCTGCTGCAGCCTGCCGAAAGGAGAGAGGAAATGGCCACTGAGACCTCCTGCTGATGCGGCCCAGCTGAAGCAAAAAGCAACTGGCCACTGTGACCTCCTGCTGGTGCTGCCTACCTGGAGCAAAATGGGCTGGCCACTGTTACCTCATGCTGCTGCAGCCTGCCGGAAGCAGAGAGGAAATAGCCACTGTGATCTCCTGCTGATGCTGCCTACCTGAAGCAGAAAGGGACTGGCCACTATGACCTCCTGCTGATGCTGCCTACCTGAAGCAGAAAGGGACTGGCCACTGTGACCTCCTGCTGATGCGGCCTACCTGAAGCAGAAAGGGACTGGCCACTGTGACCTCCTGCTGATGCGGCCTACCTGAAGCCAAGAGGGACTGGCCACTGTGACCTCCTGCTGATGCGGCCAAGGTGAAGCAGAAAGGGACTGGCCACTGTGACCTCCTGCTGGTGCTGCCTACCTGGAGCAAAAGGGGAATGGCCACTGTTACCTCATGCTGCTGCAGCCTGCCGAAAGGAGAGAGGAAATGGCCACTGTGACCTCCTGCTGCTGCGGCCCACCTGAAGCCAGGAGGGACTGGCCAGTGTGACCTCCTGCTGATGCGGCCCAACCGAAGGAGAAAGGGACTGGCCACCGTTACCTCCTGCTGATGCTGCCTACCTGAAGCAGAAAGGGACTGGCCACCATGACCTCGTGATCATGCGGCCTACCTGAAGCCAAGAGGGACTGGCCACTGTGACCTGCTGCTGATGCTGCCTACCTGGAGCCAAGAGGGACTGGCCACTGCGACCTCCTGCTGATGCTGCCTACCTGAAGCCTAGAGGGACTGGCCACTGTGACCTCCTGCTGATGCAGCCTACCTGAAGCCAAGAGGGACTGGCCACTGTGACCTCCTGCTGATGCAGCCTACCTGAAGCCAAGAGGGACTGGCCACTGTGACCTCCTGCTGATGCGGCCTACCTGAAGCCAAGAGGGACTGGCCACTGTGACCTCCTGATGATGCTGCCTTCCTGAAGCCAGTAGGGACTGGCCACTGTGACCTCCTGCTGCTGCGGCCCACCTGAAGCCAGGAGGGACTGGCCACTGTGACCTCCTGCTGATGCGGCCCAGCTGAAGCAGAAAGGGACTGGCCACTGTGACCTCCTGCTGATGCGGCCCAGCTGAAGCAGAAATGGACTGGACACTGTGACCTCCTGCTGATGCGGCCCAGCTGAAGCAAAAAGGGACTGGCCACAGTGACCTCCTGCTGATGCGCCTACCTGAAGCAAAAAGCAACAGGCCACTGTGACCTCCTGCTGGTGCTGCCTACCTGGAGCAAAAGGGGAATGGCCACTGTTACCTCATGCTGCTGCAGCCTGCCGGAAGCAGAGAGGAAATAGCCACTGTGACCTCCTGCTGATACTGCCTACCTGAAGCAGAAAGGGACTGGCCACTGTGGCCTCCTGCTGATGCTGCCTACCTGAAGCAGAAAGGGACTGGCCACTGTGACCTCCTGCTGATGCTGCCTACCTGAATCAGAAAGGGACTGGCCACTGTGACCTCCTGCTGATGCGGCCTACCTGAAGCCAAGAGGGACTGGCCACTGTGACCTCCTGCTGATGCTGCCTACCTGAAGCAGAAAGGGACTGGCCACTGTGACCTCCTGCTGATGCAGCCTACCTGAAGCCAAGAAGGATTGGCCACTGTGACCTCCTGCTGATGCGGCCCAGCTGAAGCAGAAAGGGACTGGCAACTGTGACCTCCTGCTGATGCAGTCTGCCGAAATGAGAGAGGAAATGGCCACTGTGAACTCCTGCTGATGCGGGCCACCTGAAGCCAGGAGGAACTGGCCACTGTGACCTCCTGCTGATGCGGCCCAGCTGAAGCAAAAAGGGACTGGCCACTGTGACCTCCTGCTGATGCGCCTACCTGAAGCAAAAAGCAACTGGCCACTGTGACCTCCTGCTGGTGCTGCCTACCTGAAGCCAGTAGGGACTGGCCACTGTGACCTCCTGCTGCTGCAGCCTGCCGAAAGGAGAGAGGAAATGGCCACTGTGACCTCCTGCTGATGCAGCCCACCTGAAGCCAGGAGGGACTGGCCACTGTGACCTCCTGCTGATGCTGCCTACCTGAAGCAGAAAGGGACTGGCCACTGTGGCCTCCTGCTGATGCTGCCTACCTGAAGCAGAAAGGGACTGGCCACTGTGACCTCCTGCTGATGCTGCCTACCTGAATCAGAAAGGGACTGGCCACTGTGACCTCCTGCTGATGCGGCCTACCTGAAGCCAAGAGGGACTGGCCACTGTGACCTCCTGCTGATGCTGCCTACCTGAAGCAGAAAGGGACTGGCCACTGTGACCTCCTGCTGATGCAGCCTACCTGAAGCCAAGAAGGATTGGCCACTGTGACCTCCTGCTGATGCGGCCCAGCTGAAGCAGAAAGGGACTGGCAACTGTGACCTCCTGCTGATGCAGTCTGCCGAAATGAGAGAGGAAATGGCCACTGTGAACTCCTGCTGATGCGGGCCACCTGAAGCCAGGAGGAACTGGCCACTGTGACCTCCTGCTGATGCGGTCCAGCTGAAGCAGAAAGGGACTGGCCACTGTGACCTCCTGCTGATGCGGCCCAGCTGAAGCAAAAAGGGACTGGCCACAGTGACCTCCTGCTGCTGCAGCCTGCCAAAAGGAGAGAGGAAATGGCCACTGTGAACTCCTGCTGATGCGGCCCACCTGAAGCCAGGAGGGACTGGCCACTGAGACCTCCTGCTGATGCGGCCCAGCTGAAGCAAAAAGCAACTGGCCACTGTGACCTCCTGCTGGTGCTGCCTACCTGGAGCAAAATGGGCTGGCCACTGTTACCTCATGCTGCTGCAGCCTGCCGGAAGCAGAGAGGAAATAGCCACTGTGATCTCCTGCTGATGCTGCCTACCTGAAGCAGAAAGGGACTGGCCACTATGACCTCCTGCTGATGCTGCCTACCTGAAGCAGAAAGGGACTGGCCACTATGACCTCCTGCTGATGCTGCCTACCTGAAGCAGAAAGGGACTGGCCACTGTGACCTCCTGCTGATGCTGCCTACCTGAAGCAGAAAGGGACTGGCCACTGTGACCTCCTGCTGATGCGGCCTACCTGAAGCAGAAATGGACTGGCCACTGTGACCTCCTGCTGATGCGGCCTACCTGAAGCCAAGAGGGACTGGCCACTGTGACCTCCTGCTGATGCGGCCAAGGTGAAGCAGAAAGGGACTGGCCACTGTGACCTCCTGCTGATGCGGCCCAGTTGAAGCAGAAAGGGACTGGCCACTGTGACCTCCTGCTGATGCGGCCCTACCTGAAGCCAAGAGGGACTGGCCACTGTGACCTCCTGATGATGCTGCTTTCCTGAAGCCAGTAGGGACTGGCCACTGTGACCTCCTGCTGCTGCAGCCTGCCGAAAAGAGAGAGGAAATGGCCACTGTGACCTCCTGCTGCTGCGGCCCACCTGAAGTCAGGAGGGACTGGCCACTGTGACCTCCTGCTGATGCGGCCCAGCTGAAGCAGAAAGGGACTGGCCACTGTGACCTCCTGCTGATGCGGTCCAGCTGAAGCAGAAAGGGACTGGCCACTGTGACCTCCTGCTGATGCGGCCCAGCTGAAGCAAAAAGGGACTGGCCACAGTGACCTCCTGCTGATGCGCCTACCTGAAGCAAACAGCAACAGGCCACTGTGACCTCCTGCTGGTGCTGCCTACCTGGAGCAAAGGGGGAATGGCCACTGTTACCTCATGCTGCTGCAGCCTGCCGAAAGGAGAGAGGAAATGGCCACTGTGACCTCCTGCTGCTGCGGCCCACCTGAAGCCAGGAGGGACTGGCCAGTGTGACCTCCTGCTGATGCGGCCCAACCGAAGGAGAAAGGGACTGGCCACCGTTACCTCCTGCTGATGCTGCCTACCTGAAGCAGAAAGGGACTGGCCACCATGACCTCGTGATCATGCGGCCTACCTGAAGCCAAGAGGGACTGGCCACTGTGACCTGCTGCTGATGCTGCCTACCTGGAGCCAAGACGGACTGGCCACTGTGACCTCCTGCTGATGCTGCCTACCTGAAGCCAAGAGGGACTGGCCACTGTGACCTCCTGCTGATGCAGCCTACCTGAAGCCAAGAGGGACTGGCCACTGTGACCTCCTGCTGATGCAGCCTATCTGAAGCCAAGAGGGACTGGCCACTGTGACCTCCTGCTGATGCGGCCTACCTGAAGCCAAGAGGGACTGGCCACTGTGACCTCCTGATGATGCTGCCTTCCTGAAGCCAGTAGGGACTGGCCACTGTGACCTCCTGCTGCTGCAGCCTGCCGAAAGGAGAGAGGAAATGGCCACTGAGACCTCCTGCTGATGCGGCCCAGCTGAAGCAAAAAGCAACTGGCCACTGTGACCTCCTGCTGGTGCTGCCTACCTGGAGCAAAATGGGCTGGCCACTGTTACCTCATGCTGCTGCAGCCTGCCGGAAGCAGAGAGGAAATAGCCACTGTGATCTCCTGCTGATGCTGCCTACCTGAAGCAGAAAGGGACTGGCCACTATGACCTCCTGCTGATGCTGCCTACCTGAAGCAGAAAGGGACTGGCCACTGTGACCTCCTGCTGATGCGGCCTACCTGAAGCAGAAAGGGACTGGCCACTGTGACCTCCTGCTGATGCGGCCTACCTGAAGCCAAGAGGGACTGGCCACTGTGACCTCCTGCTGATGCGGCCAAGGTGAAGCAGAAAGGGACTGGCCACTGTGACCTCCTGCTGGTGCTGCCTACCTGGAGCAAAAGGGGAATGGCCACTGTTACCTCATGCTGCTGCAGCCTGCCGAAAGGAGAGAGGAAATGGCCACTGTGACCTCCTGCTGCTGCGGCCCACCTGAAGCCAGGAGGGACTGGCCAGTGTGACCTCCTGCTGATGCGGCCCAACCGAAGGAGAAAGGGACTGGCCACCGTTACCTCCTGCTGATGCTGCCTACCTGAAGCAGAAAGGGACTGGCCACCATGACCTCGTGATCATGCGGCCTACCTGAAGCCAAGAGGGACTGGCCACTGTGACCTGCTGCTGATGCTGCCTACCTGGAGCCAAGAGGGACTGGCCACTGCGACCTCCTGCTGATGCTGCCTACCTGAAGCCTAGAGGGACTGGCCACTGTGACCTCCTGCTGATGCAGCCTACCTGAAGCCAAGAGGGACTGGCCACTGTGACCTCCTGCTGATGCAGCCTACCTGAAGCCAAGAGGGACTGGCCACTGTGACCTCCTGCTGATGCGGCCTACCTGAAGCCAAGAGGGACTGGCCACTGTGACCTCCTGATGATGCTGCCTTCCTGAAGCCAGTAGGGACTGGCCACTGTGACCTCCTGCTGCTGCGGCCCACCTGAAGCCAGGAGGGACTGGCCACTGTGACCTCCTGCTGATGCGGCCCAGCTGAAGCAGAAAGGGACTGGCCACTGTGACCTCCTGCTGATGCGGCCCAGCTGAAGCAGAAATGGACTGGACACTGTGACCTCCTGCTGATTGCGGCCCAGCTGAAGCAAAAAGGGACTGGCCACAGTGACCTCCTGCTGATGCGCCTACCTGAAGCAAAAAGCAACAGGCCACTGTGACCTCCTGCTGGTGCTGCCTACCTGGAGCAAAAGGGGAATGGCCACTGTTACCTCATGCTGCTGCAGCCTGCCGGAAGCAGAGAGGAAATAGCCACTGTGACCTCCTGCTGATACTGCCTACCTGAAGCAGAAAGGGACTGGCCACTGTGGCCTCCTGCTGATGCTGCCTACCTGAAGCAGAAAGGGACTGGCCACTGTGACCTCCTGCTGATGCTGCCTACCTGAATCAGAAAGGGACTGGCCACTGTGACCTCCTGCTGATGCGGCCTACCTGAAGCCAAGAGGGACTGGCCACTGTGACCTCCTGCTGATGCTGCCTACCTGAAGCAGAAAGGGACTGGCCACTGTGACCTCCTGCTGATGCAGCCTACCTGAAGCCAAGAAGGATTGGCCACTGTGACCTCCTGCTGATGCGGCCCAGCTGAAGCAGAAAGGGACTGGCAACTGTGACCTCCTGCTGATGCAGTCTGCCGAATGAGAGAGGGAAATGGCCACTGTGAACTCCTGCTGATGCGGGCCACCTGAAGCCAGGAGGAACTGGCCACTGTGACCTCCTGCTGATGCGGCCCAGCTGAAGCAAAAAGGGACTGGCCACTGTGACCTCCTGCTGATGCGCCTACCTGAAGCAAAAAGCAACTGGCCACTGTGACCTCCTGCTGGTGCTGCCTACCTGAAGCCAGTAGGGACTGGCCACTGTGACCTCCTGCTGCTGCAGCCTGCCGAAAGGAGAGAGGAAATGGCCACTGTGACCTCCTGCTGATGCAGCCCACCTGAAGCCAGGAGGGACTGGCCACTGTGACCTCCTGCTGATGCTGCCTACCTGAAGCAGAAAGGGACTGGCCACTGTGGCCTCCTGCTGATGCTGCCTACCTGAAGCAGAAAGGGACTGGCCACTGTGACCTCCTGCTGATGCTGCCTACCTGAATCAGAAAGGGACTGGCCACTGTGACCTCCTGCTGATGCGGCCTACCTGAAGCCAAGAGGGACTGGCCACTGTGACCTCCTGCTGATGCTGCCTACCTGAAGCAGAAAGGGACTGGCCACTGTGACCTCCTGCTGATGCAGCCTACCTGAAGCCAAGAAGGATTGGCCACTGTGACCTCCTGCTGATGCGGCCCAGCTGAAGCAGAAAGGGACTGGCAACTGTGACCTCCTGCTGATGCAGTCTGCCGAAATGAGAGAGGAAATGGCCACTGTGAACTCCTGCTGATGCGGGCCACCTGAAGCCAGGAGGAACTGGCCACTGTGACCTCCTGCTGATGCGGTCCAGCTGAAGCAGAAAGGGACTGGCCACTGTGACCTCCTGCTGATGCGGCCCAGCTGAAGCAAAAAGGGACTGGCCACAGTGACCTCCTGCTGATGCGCCTACCTGAAGCAAAAAGCAACAGGCCACTGTGACCTCCTGCTGGTGCTGCCTACCTGGAGCAAAGGGGGAATGGCCACTGTTACCTCATGCTGCTGCAGCCTGCCGAAAGGAGAGAGGAAATGGCCACTGTGACCTCCTGCTGCTGCGGCCCACCTGAAGCCAGGAGGGACTGGCCAGTGTGACCTCCTGCTGATGCGGCCCAACCGAAGGAGAAAGGGACTGGCCACCGTTACCCTCCTGCTGATGCTGCCTACCTGAAGCAGAAAGGGACTGGCCACCATGACCTCGTGATCATGCGGCCTACCTGAAGCCAAGAGGGACTGGCCACTGTGACCTGCTGCTGATGCTGCCTACCTGGAGCCAAGACGGACTGGCCACTGTGACCTCCTGCTGATGCTGCCTACCTGAAGCCAAGAGGGACTGGCCACTGTGACCTCCTGCTGATGCAGCCTATCTGAAGCCAAGAGGGACTGGCCACTGTGACCTCCTGCTGATGCGGCCTACCTGAAGCCAAGAGGGACTGGCCACTGTGACCTCCTGATGATGCTGCCTTCCTGAAGCCAGTAGGGACTGGCCACTGTGACCTCCTGCTGCTGCAGCCTGCCGAAAGGAGAGAGGAAATGGCCACTGAGACCTCCTGCTGATGCGGCCCAGCTGAAGCAAAAAGCAACTGGCCACTGTGACCTCCTGCTGGTGCTGCCTACCTGGAGCAAAATGGGCTGGCCACTGTTACCTCATGCTGCTGCAGCCTGCCGGAAGCAGAGAGGAAATAGCCACTGTGATCTCCTGCTGATGCTGCCTACCTGAAGCAGAAAGGGACTGGCCACTATGACCTCCTGCTGATGCTGCCTACCTGAAGCAGAAAGGGACTGGCCACTATGACCTCCTGCTGATGCTGCCTACCTGAAGCAGAAAGGGACTGGCCACTGTGACCTCCTGCTGATGCTGCCTACCTGAAGCAGAAAGGGACTGGCCACTGTGACCTCCTGCTGATGCGGCCTACCTGAAGCAGAAAGGGACTGGCCACTGTGACCTCCTGCTGATGCGGCCTACCTGAAGCCAAGAGGGACTGGCCACTGTGACCTCCTGCTGATGCGGCCAAGGTGAAGCAGAAAGGGACTGGCCACTGTGACCTCCTGCTGATGCGGCCCAGTTGAAGCAGAAAGGGACTGGCCACTGTGACCTCCTGCTGATGCGGCCTACCTGAAGCCAAGAGGGACTGGCCACTGTGACCTCCTGATGATGCTGCTTCCTGAAGCCAGTAGGGACTGGCCACTGTGACCTCCTGCTGCTGCAGCCTGCCGAAAAGAGAGAGGAAATGGCCACTGTGACCTCCTGCTGCTGCGGCCCACCTGAAGTCAGGAGGGACTGGCCACTGTGACCTCCTGCTGATGCGGCCCAGCTGAAGCAGAAAGGGACTGGCCACTGTGACCTCCTGCTGATGCGGTCCAGCTGAAGCAGAAAGGGACTGGCCACTGTGACCTCCTGCTGATGCGGCCCAGCTGAAGCAAAAAGGGACTGGCCACAGTGACCTCCTGCTGATGCGCCTACCTGAAGCAAAAAGCAACAGGCCACTGTGACCTCCTGCTGGTGCTGCCTACCTGGAGCAAAAGGGGAATGGCCACTGTTACCTCATGCTGCTGCAGCTTGCCGAAAGGAGAGAGGAAATGGCCACTGTGACCTCCTGCTGCTGCGGCCCACCTGAAGCCAGGAGGGACTGGCCAGTGTGACCTCCTGCTGATGCGGCCCAACCGAAGGAGAAAGGGACTGGCCACCGTTACCTCCTGCTGATGCTGCCTACCTGAAGCAGAAAGGGACTGGCCACCATGACCTCGTGATCATGCGGCCTACCTGAAGCCAAGAGGGACTGGCCACTGTGACCTGCTGCTGATGCTGCCTACCTGGAGCCAAGACGGACTGGCCACTGTGACCTCCTGCTGATGCTGCCTACCTGAAGCCAAGAGGGACTGGCCACTGTGACCTCCTGCTGATGCAGCCTACCTGAAGCCAAGAGGGACTGGCCACTGTGACCTCCTGCTGATGCAGCCTATCTGAAGCCAAGAGGGACTGGCCACTGTGACCTCCTGCTGATGCGGCCTACCTGAAGCCAAGAGGGACTGGCCACTGTGACCTCCTGATGATGCTGCCTTCCTGAAGCCAGTAGGGACTGGCCACTGTGACCTCCTGCTGCTGCAGCCTGCCGAAAGGAGAGAGGAAATGGCCACTGTGACCTCCTGCTGCTGCGGCCCACCTGAAGTCAGGAGGGACTGGCCACTGTGACCTCCTGCTGATGCGGCCCAGCTGAAGCAGAAAGGGACTGGCCACTGTGACCTCCTGCTGATGCGGTCCAGCTGAAGCAGAAAGGGACTGGCCACTGTGACCTCCTGCTGATGCGGCCCAGCTGAAGCAAAAAGGGACTGGCCACTGTTACCTCATGCTGCTGCAGCCTGCCGGAAGCAGAGAGAAAATAGCTACTGTGATCTCCTGCTGATGCTGCCTACCTGAAGCAGAAAGGGACTGGCCACTATGACCTCCTGCTGATGCGGTCCAGCTGAAGCAGAAAGCAACTGGCCACTGTGACCTCCTGCTGGTGCTGCCTACCTGAAGCAGAAAGGGACTGGCCACTGTGACCTCCTGCTGATGCGGCCTACCTGAAGCCAAGAGGGACTGGCCACTGTGACCTCCTGCTGATGCGGCCCAGCTTAAGCAGAAAGGGACTGGCCACTGTGACCTCCTGCTGATGCGGCCCAGTTGAAGCAGAAAGGGACTGGCCACTGTGACCTCCTGCTGATGCAGCCTACCTGAAGCCAAGAGGGACTGGCCACTGTGACCTCCTGCTGATGCGGCCTACCTGAAGCCAAGAGGGACTGGCCACTGTGACCTCCTGATGATGCTGCTTTCCTGAAGCCAGTAGGGACTGGCCACTGTGACCTCCTGCTGCTGCAGCCTGCCGAAAGGAGAGAGGAAATGGCCACTGTGACCTCCTGCTGCTGCGGCCCACCTGAAGTCAGGAGGGACTGGCCACTGTGACCTCCTGCTGATGCGGCCCAGCTGAAGCAGAAAGGGACTGGCCACTGTGACCTCCTGCTGATGCGGTCCAGCTGAAGCAGAAAGGGACTGGCCACTGTGACCTCCTGCTGATGCGGCCCAGCTGAAGCAAAAAGGGACTGGCCACTGTTACCTCATGCTGCTGCAGCCTGCCGGAAGCAGAGAGAAAATAGCCACTGTGATCTCCTGCTGATGCTGCCTACCTGAAGCAGAAAGGGACTGGCCACTGTGGCCTCCTGCTGATGCTGCCTACTTGAAGCAGAAAGGGACTGGCCAGTGTGACCTCCTGCTGATGCTGCCTACTTGAAGCAGAAAGGGACTGGCCACCGTGACCTCCTGCTGATGCTGCCTACCTGAAGCAGAAAGGGACTGGCCACTGTGACCTGCTGCTGATGCAGCCTACCTGAAGCCAAGAGGGGCTGGCCACTGTGACCTCCTGCTGATGCAGCCTACCTGAAGCCAAGAGGGACTGGCCACTGTGACCTCCTGATGATGCTGGCTTCCTGAAGCCAGTAGGGACTGGCCACTGTGACCTGCTGCTGCTGCAGCCTGCCGAAAGGAGAGAGGAAATGGCCACTGTGACCTCCTGCTGATGCGGCCCAGCTGAAGCAGAAAGGGACTGGCCACTATGACCTCCTGCTTATGCTGCCTTCCTAAAGCAATAAGGGACTGGCCACTGTGACCTCCTCCTGATGCTGCCTACCTGAAGCAGAAAGGGACTGGCCACTGGGACCTCCTGCTGATGCTGCCTACCAGAAGCAGAAAGGGACTGGCCACTGTGACCTCCTGTTGATGTTGCCTACCTGAAGCAGAAAGGGACTGGGCATTGTGACCTCATGCTGCTGCAGCCTGCCGAAAGGAGAGAGGAAATGGCCACTGTGACCTCCTGCTGATGCGGCCCAGCTGAAGCAGAAAGGGGCTGGCCAGTGTGACCTCCTGCTGATGCGGCCCAGCCGAAGCAGAAAGGGACTGGCCACCGTTACCTCCTGCTGATGCTGCCTACCTGAAGCAGAAAGGGACTGCCCACCATGACCTCGTGATCATGCGGCCTACCTGAAGCCAAGAGGGACTGGCCACTGTGACCTGCTGCTGATGCTGCCTACCTGGAGCCAAGAGGGACTGGCCACTGCGACCTCCTGCTGATGCTGCCTACCTGAAGCCTAGAGGGACTGGCCACTGTGACCTCCTGCTGATGCAGCCTACCTGAAGCCAAGAGGGACTGGCCACTGTGACCTCCTGCTGATGCAGCCTACCTGAAGCCAAGAGGGACTGGCCACTGTGACCTCCTGCTGATGCGGCCTACCTGAAGCCAAGAGGGACTGGCCACTGTGACCTCCTGATGATGCTGCCTTCCTGAAGCCAGTAGGGACTGGCCACTGTGACCTCCTGCTGCTGCGGCCCACCTGAAGCCAGGAGGGACTGGCCACTGTGACCTCCTGCTGATGCGGCCCAGCTGAAGCAGAAAGGGACTGGCCACTGTGACCTCCTGCTGATGCGGCCCAGCTGAAGCAGAAATGGACTGGACACTGTGACCTCCTGCTGATGCGGCCCAGCTGAAGCAAAAAGGGACTGGCCACAGTGACCTCCTGCTGATGCGCCTACCTGAAGCAAAAAGCAACAGGCCACTGTGACCTCCTGCTGGTGCTGCCTACCTGGAGCAAAAGGGGAATGGCCACTGTTACCTCATGCTGCTGCAGCCTGCCGGAAGCAGAGAGGAAATAGCCACTGTGACCTCCTGCTGATACTGCCTACCTGAAGCAGAAAGGGACTGGCCACTGTGGCCTCCTGCTGATGCTGCCTACCTGAAGCAGAAAGGGACTGGCCACTGTGACCTCCTGCTGATGCTGCCTACCTGAATCAGAAAGGGACTGGCCACTGTGACCTCCTGCTGATGCGGCCTACCTGAAGCCAAGAGGGACTGGCCACTGTGACCTCCTGCTGATGCTGCCTACCTGAAGCAGAAAGGGACTGGCCACTGTGACCTCCTGCTGATGCAGCCTACCTGAAGCCAAGAAGGATTGGCCACTGTGACCTCCTGCTGATGCGGCCCAGCTGAAGCAGAAAGGGACTGGCAACTGTGACCTCCTGCTGAAGCAGTCTGCCGAAATGAGAGAGGAAATGGCCACTGTGAACTCCTGCTGATGCGGGCCACCTGAAGCCAGGAGGAACTGGCCACTGTGACCTCCTGCTGATGCGGCCCAGCTGAAGCAAAAAGGGACTGGCCACTGTGACCTCCTGCTGATGCGCCTACCTGAAGCAAAAAGCAACTGGCCACTGTGACCTCCTGCTGGTGCTGCCTACCTGAAGCCAGTAGGGACTGGCCACTGTGACCTCCTGCTGCTGCAGCCTGCCGAAAGGAGAGAGGAAATGGCCACTGTGACCTCCTGCTGATGCAGCCCACCTGAAGCCAGGAGGGACTGGCCACTGTGACCTCCTGCTGATGCTGCCTACCTGAAGCAGAAAGGGACTCGCCATTGTGACCTCCTGCTGATGCTGCCTACCTGAAGCAGAAAGGACTGGCCACTGTGACCTCCTGCTGGTGCTGCCTACCTGAAGCAAAAAGGGACTGGCCATTGTGACCTCCTGCTGATGCTTCCTACCTGAAGCAGAAAGGGACTGGCCACTGTGACCTCCTCCTGCTGATGCTGTCTACCTGGAGCAAAAAGGGACTGGCCACTTTTACCTCATGCTGCAGCAGCCTGCCCAAAGGAGAGAGGAAATGGCCATTGTGACCTCCTGCTGCTGCGGTCCACCTGAAGCCAGGAGGGACTGGCCACTGTGATGCTGCCTACCTGAAGCAATAAGGGACTAGCCACTGTGACCTCCTGTTGATGCAGCCTGCCGAAAGGAGAGAGGAAATACTGACCACTGTGACCTCCTGCTGATGCGGTCCAGCTGAAGCAGAAAGGGACTGGCCACTGTGACCTGCTGATGCGGTCCAGCTGAAGCAGAAAGGGACTGGCCACTGTGACCTCCTGCTGATGCGGCCCAGCTGAAGCAAAAAGGGACTGGCCACAGTGACCTCCTGCTGATGCGCCTACCTGAAGCAAAAAGCAACAGGCCACTGTGACCTCCTGCTGGTGCTGCCTACCTGGAGCAAAAGGGGAATGGCCACTGTTACCTCATGCTGCTGCAGCCTGCCGAAAGGAGAGAGGAAATGGCCACTGTGACCTCCTGCTGCTGCGGCCCACCTGAAGCCAGGAGGGACTGGCCAGTGTGACCTCCTGCTGATGCGGCCCAACCGAAGGAGAAAGGGACTGGCCACCGTTACCTCCTGCTGATGCTGCCTACCTGAAGCAGAAAGGGACTGGCCACCATGACCTCGTGATCATGCGGCCTACCTGAAACCAAGAGGGACTGGCCACTGTGACCTGCTGCTGATGCTGCCTACCTGGAGCCAAGACGGACTGGCCACTGTGACCTCCTGCTGATGCTGCCTACCTGAAGCCAAGAGGGACTGGCCACTGTGACCTCCTGCTGATGCAGCCTACCTGAAGCCAAGAGGGACTGGCCACTGTGACCTCCTGCTGACGCAGCCTATCTGAAGCCAAGAGGGACTGGCCACTGTGACCTCCTGCTGATGCGGCCTACCTGAAGCCAAGAGGGACTGGCCACTGTGACCTCCTGATGATGCTGCCTTCCTGAAGCCAGTAGGGACTGACCACTGTGACCTCCTGCTGCTGCAGCCTGCCGAAAGGAGAGAGGAAATGGCCACTGTGACCTACTGCTGCTGCGGCCCACCTGAAGTCAGGAGGGACTGGCCACTGTGACCTCCTGCTGATGCGGCCTACCTGAAGCCAAGAGGGACTGGCCACTGTGACCTCCTGCTGATGCGGTCCAGCTGAAGCAGAAAGGGACTGGCCACTGTGACCTCCTGCTGATGCGGCCCAGCTGAAGCAAAAAGGGACTGGCCACTGTTACCTCATGCTGCTGCAGCCTGCCGGAAGCAGAGAGAAAATAGCTACTGTGATCTCCTGCTGATGCTGCCTACCTGAAGCAGAAAGGGACTGGCCACTATGACCTCCTGCTGATGCGGTCCAGCTGAAGCAGAAAGCAACTGGCCACTGTGACCTCCTGCTGGTGCTGCCTACCTGGAGCAAAAGGGGTCTGGCCACTGTTACCTCATGCTGCTGCAGCCTGCCGGAAGCAGAGAGAAAATAGCCACTGTGATCTCCTGCTGATGCTGCCTACCTGAAGCAGAAAGGGACTGGCCACTGTGGCCTCCTGCTGATGCTGCCTACTTGAAGCAGAAAGGGACTGGCCACTATGACCTCCTGCTGATGCTGCCTACCTGAAGCAGAAAGGGACTGGCCACTGTGACCTCCTGCTGATGCGGCCTACCTGAAGCCAAGAGGGACTGGCCACTGTGACCTCCTGCTGATGCGGCCCAGCTTAAGCAGAAAGGGACTGGCCACTGTGACCTCCTGCTGATGCGGCCCAGTTGAAGCAGAAAGGGACTGGCCACTGTGACCTCCTGCTGATGCAGCCTATCTGAAGCCAAGAGGGACTGGCCACTGTGACCTCCTGCTGATGCGGCCTACCTGAAGCCAAGAGGGACTGGCCACTGTGACCTCCTGATGATGCTGCCTTCCTGAAGCCAGTAGGGACTGGCCACTGTGACCTCCTGCTGCTGCAGCCTGCCGAAAGGAGAGAGGAAATGGCCACTGTGACCTCCTGCTGCTGCGGCCCACCTGAAGTCAGGAGGGACTGGCCACTGTGACCTCCTGCTGATGCGGCCCAGCTGAAGCAGAAAGGGACTGGCCACTGTGACCTCCTGCTGATGCGGTCCAGCTGAAGCAGAAAGGGACTGGCCACTGTGACCTCCTGCTGATGCGGCCCAGCTGAAGCAAAAAAGGACTGGCCACTGTTACCTCATGCTGCTGCAGCCTGCCGGAAGCAGAGAGAAAATAGCTACTGTGATCTCCTGCTGATGCTGCCTACCTGAAGCAGAAAGGGACTGGCCACTGTGGCCTCCTGCTGATGCTGCCTACTTGAAGCAGAAAGGGACTGGCCACTGTGACCTCCTGCTGATGCGGTCCAGCTGAAGCAGAAAGCAACTGGCCACTGTGACCTCCTGCTGATGCGGCCTACCTGAAGCCAAGAGGGACTGGCCACTGTGACCTCCTGCTGATGCGGCCCAGCTGAAGCAGAAAGGGACTGGCCACTGTGACCTCCTGCTGATGCGGCCCAGTTGAAGCAGAAAGGGACTGGCCACTGTGACCTCCTGCTGATGCGGCCCAGTTGAAGCAGAAAGGGACTGGCCACTGTGACCTCCTCCTGCAGCAGCCTGCCGAAAGGAGAGAGGAAATGGCCACTGTGACCTCCTGCTGCTGTGGCCCACCTGAAGCCAAGAGGGACTGGCCCCTGTGACCTCCTGCTGATGCGGCCCAGCTGAAGGAGAAAGGGACTGGCCATTGTGACCTCATGCTGCTGCAGCCTGCCGAAAGGAGAGAGGAAATGGCCACTGTGACCTCCTGCTGATGCGGCCCAGCTGAAGCAGAAGGGGGCTGGCCAGTGTGACCTCCTGCTGATGCTGCCTACCTGAAGCAGAAAGGGACTGGCCACCGTGACCTCCTGCTGATGCTGCCTACCTGAAGCAGAAAGGGACTGGCCACTGTGACCTGCTGCTGATGCAGCCTACCTGAAGCCAAGAGGGACTGGCCACTGTGACCTCCTGCTGATGCAGCCTACCTGAAGCCAAGAGGGACTGGCCACTGTGACCTCCTGATGATGCTGGCTTCCTGAAGCCAGTAGGGACTGGCCACTGTGACCTGCTGCTGCTGCAGCCTGCCGAAAGGAGAGAGGAAATGGCCACTGTGACCTCCTGCTGATGCGGCCCAGCTGAAGCAGAAAGGGACTGGCCACTATGACCTCCTGCTTATGCTGCCTTCCTAAAGCAATAAGGGACTGGCCACTGTGACCTCCTCCTGATGCTGCCTACTTGAAGCAGAAAGGGACTGGCCACTGGGACCTCCTGCTGATGCTGCCTACCAGAAGCAGAAAGGGACTGGCCACTGTGACC
This sequence comes from Shinisaurus crocodilurus, assembly GCA_021292165.1. Lineage (NCBI taxonomy): Eukaryota > Metazoa > Chordata > Lepidosauria > Squamata > Shinisauridae > Shinisaurus > Shinisaurus crocodilurus. The sequence goes on from JAHFWL010000341.1 coordinate 68,435, forward strand.
TCCTCCTGATGCTGCCTACCTGAAGCAGAAAGGGACTGGCCACTGGGACCTCCTGCTGATGCTGCCTACCAGAAGCAGAAAGGGACTGGCCACTGTGACCTCCTGTTGATGTTGCCTACCTGAAGCAGAAAGGGACTGGGCATTGTGACCTCATGCTGCTGCAGCCTGCCGAAAGGAGAGAGGAAATGGCCACTGTGACCTCCTGCTGATGCGGCCCAGCTGAAGCAGAAAGGGGCTGGCCAGTGTGACCTCCTGCTGATGCGGCCCAGCCGAAGCAGAAAGGGACTGGCCACCGTTACCTCCTGCTGATGCTGCCTACCTGAAGCAGAAAGGGACTGCCCACCATGACCTCGTGATCATGCGGCCTACCTGAAGCCAAGAGGGACTGGCCACTGTGACCTGCTGCTGATGCTGCCTACCTGGAGCCAAGAGGGACTGGCCACTGCGACCTCCTGCTGATGCTGCCTACCTGAAGCCTAGAGGGACTGGCCACTGTGACCTCCTGCTGCTGCGGCCCACCTGAAGCCAGGAGGGACTGGCCACTGTGACCTCCTGCTGATGCGGCCCAGCTGAAGCAGAAAGGGACTGGCCACTGTGACCTCCTGCTGATGCGGCCCAGCTGAAGCAGAAATGGACTGGACACTGTGACCTCCTGCTGATGCGGCCCAGCTGAAGCAAAAAGGGACTGGCCACAGTGACCTCCTGCTGATGCGCCTACCTGAAGCAAAAAGCAACAGGCCACTGTGACCTCCTGCTGGTGCTGCCTACCTGGAGCAAAAGGGGAATGGCCACTGTTACCTCATGCTGCTGCAGCCTGCCGGAAGCAGAGAGGAAATAGCCACTGTGACCTCCTGCTGATACTGCCTACCTGAAGCAGAAAGGGACTGGCCACTGTGGCCTCCTGCTGATGCTGCCTACCTGAAGCAGAAAGGGACTGGCCACTGTGACCTCCTGCTGATGCTGCCTACCTGAATCAGAAAGGGACTGGCCACTGTGACCTCCTGCTGATGCGGCCTACCTGAAGCCAAGAGGGATTGGCCACTGTGACCTCCTGCTGATGCTGCCTACCTGAAGCAGAAAGGGACTGGCCACTGTGACCTCCTGCTGATGCAGCCTACCTGAAGCCAAGAGGGATTGGCCACTGTGACCTCCTGCTGATGCGGCCCAGCTGAAGCAGAAAGGGACTGGCAACTGTGACCTCCTGCTGATGCAGTCTGCCGAAATGAGAGAGGAAATGGCCACTGTGAACTCCTGCTGATGCGGGCCACCTGAAGCCAGGAGGAACTGGCCACTGTGACCTCCTGCTGATGCGGCCCAGCTGAAGCAAAAAGGGACTGGCCACTGTGACCTCCTGCTGATGCGCCTACCTGAAGCAAAAAGCAACTGGCCACTGTGACCTCCTGCTGGTGCTGCCTACCTGAAGCCAGTAGGGACTGGCCACTGTGACCTCCTGCTGCTGCAGCCTGCCGAAAGGAGAGAGGAAATGGCCACTGTGACCTCCTGCTGATGCAGCCCACCTGAAGCCAGGAGGGACTGGCCACTGTGACCTCCTGCTGATGCTGCCTACCTGAAGCAGAAAGGGACTGGCCATTGTGACCTCCTGCTGATGCTGCCTACCTGAAGCAGAAAGGACTGGCCACTGTGACCTCCTGCTGGTGCTGCCTACCTGAAGCAAAAAGGGACTGGCCATTGTGACCTCCTGCTGATGCTGTCTACCTGGAGCAAAAAGGGACTGGCCACTTTTACCTCATGCTGCAGCAGCCTGCCCAAAGGAGAGAGGAAATGGCCACTGTGACCTCCTGCTGCTGCGGTCCACCTGAAGCCAGGAGGGACTGGCCACTGTGACCTCCTGCTGATGCTGCCTACCTGAAGCAATAAGGGACTAGCCACTGTGACCTCCTGTTGATGCAGCCTGCCGAAAGGAGAGAGGAAATACTGACCACTGTGACCTCCTGCTGATGCTGCCTACCTGAAGCAGAAAGGGACTGGCCACTGTGACCTCCTGCTGATGCTGCCTACCTGAAGCCAAGAGGGACTGGCCACTGTGACCTCCTGATGATGCTGCCTTCCTGAAGCCAGTAGGGACTGGCCACTGTGACCTCCTGCTGCTGCAGCCTGCCGAAAGGAGAGAGGAAATGGCCACTGTGACCTCCTGCTGCTGCGGCCCACCTGAAGCCAGGAGGGACTGGCCACTGTGACCTCCTTCTGATGCGGACCAGCAGAAGCAGAAAGGGACTGGCCACTGTGACCTCCTGCTGATGCGGTCCAGCTGAAGCAGAAAGGGACTGGCCACTGTGACCTCCTGCTGATGCTGCCTACCTGAAGCAGAAAGGGACTGGACATTGTTACCTCATGCTGCTGCAGTCTGCTGAAATGAGAGAGGAAATGGCCACTGTGACCTCCTGCTGATGCGGCCCAGCTGAAGCAGAAAGGGGCTGGCCAGTGTGACCTCCTGCTGATGCGGCCCAGCCGAAGCAGAAAGGGACTGGCCACCGTTACCTCCTGCTGATGCTGCCTACCTGAAGCAGAAAGGGACTGGCCACCATGACCTCGTGATCATGCGGCCTACCTGAAGCCAAGAGGGACTGGCCACTGTGACCTCCTGCTGATGCAGCCTACCTGAAGCCAAGAAGGACTGGCCACTGTGACCTCCTGCTGATGCAGCCTACCTGAAGCCAAGAGGGACTGGCCACTGTGACCTCCTGCTGATGCGACCTACCTGAAGCCAAGAGGGACTGGCCACTGTGACCTCCTGATGATGCTGCCTTCCTGAAGCCAGTAGGGACTGGCCACTGTGACCTCCTGCTGCTGCAACCTGCCGAAAGGAGAGAGGAAATGGCCACTGTAACCTCCTGCTGCTGCGGCCCACCTGAAGCCAGGAGGGACTGGCCACTGTGACCTCCTGCTGATGCGGCCCAGCTGAAGCAGAAAGGGACTGGCCACTGTGACCTCCTGATGATGCTGCCTTCCTGAAGCCAGTAGGGACTGGCCACTGTGACCTCCTGCTGCTGCAGCCTGCCGAAAGGAGAGAGGAAATGGCCACTGTGACCTCCTGCTGCTGCGGCCCAGCTGAAGCAGAAAGGGACTGGCCACTGTGACCTCCTGCTGATGCGCCTACCTGAAGCAAAAAGCAACAGGCCACTGTGACCTCCTGCTGGTGCTGCCTACCTGGAGCAAAAGGGGAATGGCCACTGTTACCTCATGCTGCTGCAGCCTGCCGGAAGCAGAGAGGAAATAGCCACTGTGACCTCCTGCTGATACTGCCTACATGAAGCAGAAAGGGACTGGCCACTGTGACCTCCTGCTGATGCTGCCTACCTGAAGCAGAAAGGACTGGCCACTGTGACCTCCTGCTGATGCTGCCTACCTGAAGCAGAAAGGGACTGGCCACTGTGACCTCCTGCTGATGCTGCCTACCTGAAACAGAAAGGGACTGGCCACTGTGACCTCCTGCTGATGCTGCCTACCTGAAGCAGAAAGGGACTGGCCACTGTGACCTCCTGCTGGTGCTGCCTACCTGAAGCAGAAAGGACTGGCCACTGTGACCTCCTGCTGGTGCTGCCTACCTGAAGCAAAAAGGGACTGGCCATTGTGACCTCCTGCTGATGCTTCCTACCTGAAGCAGAAAGGGACTGGCCACTGTGACCTCCTCCTGCTGATGCTGTCTACCTGGAGCAAAAAGGGACTGGCCACTTTTACCTCATGCTGCAGCAGCCTGCCCAAAGGAGAGAGGAAATGGCCACTGTGACCTCCTGCTGCTGCGGCCCACCTGAAGCCAGGAGGGACTGGCCACTGTGACCTCCTGCTGATGCTGCCTACCTGAAGCAATAAGGGACTAGCCACTGTGACCTCCTGTTGATGCAGCCTGCCGAAAGGAGAGAGGAAATACTGACCACTGTGACCTCCTGCTGATCCTGCCTACCTGAAGCAGAAAGGGACTGGCCACTGTGACCTCCTGCTGATGCTGCCTACCTGAAGCAGAAAGGGACTGGCCACTGTGACCTCCTGCTGATGCTGCCTACCTGAAGCCAAGAGGGACTGGCCACTGTGACCTCCTGATGATGCTGCCTTCCTGAAGCCAGTAGGGACTGGCCACTGTGACCTCCTGCTGATGCAGCCTGCCGAAAGGAGAGAGGAAATGGCCACTGTGACCTCCTGCTGCTGCGGCCCACCTGAAGCCAGGAGGGACTGGCCACTGTGACCTCCTTCTGATGCGGCCCAGCTGAAGCAGAAAGGGACTGGCCACTGTGACCTCCTGCTGATGCGGTCCAGCTGAAGCAGAAATGGACTGGCCACTGTGACCTCCTGCTGATGCTGCCTACCTGAAGCAGAAAGGGACTGGCCACTGTGACCTCCTGCTGATGCTGCCTACCTGAAGCAGAAAGGGACTGGCCACTGTGACCTCCTGCTGATGCGGCCCAGCTGAAGCAGAAAGGGACTGGCAACTGTGACCTCCTGCTGATGCAGTCTGCCGAAATGAGAGAGGAAATGGCCACTGTGAACTCCTGCTGATGCGGGCCACCTGAAGCCAGGAGGAACTGGCCACTGTGACCTCCTGCTGATGCGGCCCAGCTGAAGCAAAAAGGGACTGGCCACTGTGACCTCCTGCTGATGCGCCTACCTGAAGCAAAAAGCAACTGGCCACTGTGACCTCCTGCTGGTGCTGCCTACCTGAAGCCAGTAGGGACTGGCCACTGTGACCTCCTGCTGCTGCAGCCTGCCGAAAGGAGAGAGGAAATGGCCACTGTGACCTCCTGCTGATGCAGCCCACCTGAAGCCAGGAGGGACTGGCCACTGTGACCTCCTGCTGATGCGGCCCAGCTGAAGCAAAAAGGGACTGGCCACTGTGACCTCCTGCTGATGCGCCTACCTGAAGCAAAAAGCAACTGGCTACTGTGACCTCCTGCTGGTGCTGCCTACCTGGAGCAAAAGGGGACTGGCCACTGTTACCTCATGCTGCTGCAGCCTGCCGGAAGCAGAGAGAAAATAGCCACTGTGATCTCCTGCTGATGCTGCCTACCTGAAGCAGAAAGGGACTGGCCACTGTGGCCTCCTGCTGATGCTGCCTACTTGAGCAGAAAGGGACTGGCCACTGTGACCTCCTCCTGCAGCAGCCTGCCGAAAGGAGAGAGGAAATGGCCACTGTGACCTCCTGCTGCTGTGGCCCACCTGAAGCCAAGAGGGACTGGCCACTATGACCTCCTGCTGATGCGGCCCAGCTGAAGCAGAAAGGGGCTGGCCAGTGTGACCTCCTGCTGATGCGGCCCAGCCGAAGCAGAAAGGGACTGGCCACCGTTACCTCCTGCTGATGCTGCCTACCTGAAGCCAAGAGGGACTGGCCACTGTGACCTCCTGATGATGCTGCCTTCCTGAAGCAGAAAGGGACTGGCCACTGTGACCTCCTGCTGATGCGGCCCAGCTGAAGCAGAAAGGGACTGGCCACTGTGACCTCCTGCTGATGCGGCCCAACTGAAGCAGAAATGGACTGGCCACTGTGACCTCCTGCTGATGCGGCCCAGCTGAAGCAAAAAGGGACTGGCCACAGTGACCTCCTGCTGATGCGCCTACCTGAAGCAAAAAGCAACAGGCCACTGTGACCTCCTGCTGGTGCTGCCTACCTGGAGCAAAAGGGGAATGGCCACTGTTACCTCATGCTGCTGCAGCCTGCCGGAAGCAGAGAGGAAATAGCCACTGTGACCTCCTGCTGATACTGCCTACCTGAAGCAGAAAGGGACTGGCCACTGTGGCCTCCTGCTGATGCTGCCTACCTGAAGCAGAAAGGGACTGGCCACTGTGACCTCCTGCTGATGCTGCCTACCTGAAGCAGAAAGGGACTGGCCACTGTGACCTCCTGCTGATGCGGCCTACCTGAAGCCAAGAGGGATTGGCCACTGTGACCTCCTGCTGATGCTGCCTACCTGAAGCAGAAAGGGACTGGCCACTGTGACCTCCTGCTGATGCAGCCTACCTGAAGCCAAGAGGGATTGGCCACTGTGACCTCCTGCTGATGCAGTCTGCCGAAATGAGAGAGGAAATGGCCACTGTGAACTCCTGCTGATGCGGGCCACCTGAAGCCAGGAGGAACTGGCCACTGTGACCTCCTGCTGATGCGGCCCAGCTGAAGCAAAAAGGGACTGGCCACTGTGACCTCCTGCTGATGCGCCTACATGAAGCAAAAAGCAACTGGCCACTGTGACCTCCTGCTGGTGCTGCCTACCTGAAGCCAGTAGGGACTGGCCACTGTGACCTCCTGCTGCTGCAGCCTGCCGAAAGGAGAGAGGAAATGGCCACTGTGACCTCCTGCTGATGCAGCCCACCTGAAGCCAGGAGGGACTGGCCACTGTGACCTCCTGCTGATGCGGCCCAGCTGAAGCAAAAAGGGACTGGCCACTGTGACCTCCTGCTGATGCGCCTACCTGAAGCAAAAAGCAACTGGCCACTGTGACCTCCTGCTGGTGCTGCCTACCTGGAGCAAAAGGGGACTGGCCACTGTTACCTCATGCTGCTGCAGCCTGCCGGAAGCAGAGAGGAAATAGCCACTGTGATCTCCTGCTGATGCTGCCTACCTGAAGCAGAAAGGGACTGGCCACTGTGGCCTCCTGCTGATGCTGCCTACTTGAAGCAGAAAGGGACTGGCCACTGTGACCTCCTCCTGCAGCAGCCTGCCGAAAGGAGAGAGGAAATGGCCACTGTGACCTCCTGCTGCTGTGGCCCACCTGAAGCCAAGAGGGACTGGCCACTATGACCTCCTGCTGATGCGGCCCAGCTGAAGCAGAAAGGGGCTGGCCAGTGTGACCTCCTGCTGATGCGGCCCAGCCGAAGCAGAAAGGGACTGGCCACCGTTACCTCCTGCTGATGCTGCCTACCTGAAGCCAAGAGGGACTGGCCACTGTGACCTCCTGATGATGCTGCCTTCCTGAAGCAGAAAGGGACTGGACACTGTGACCTCCTGCTGATGCTGCCTACCTGAAGCAGAAAGGGACTGGACATTGTGACCTCATGCTGCTGCAGCCTGCTGAAATGAGAGAGGAAATGGCCACTGTGACCTCCTGCTGATGCGGCCCAGCTGAAGCAGAAAGGGGCTGGCCAGTGTGACCTTCTGCTGATGCGGCCCAGCCGAAGCAGAAAGGGACTGGCCACCGTTACCTCCTGCTGATGCTGCCTACCTGAAGCAGAAAGGGACTGGCCACCATGACCTCGTGATCATGCGGCCTACCTGAAGCCAAGAGGGACTGGGCACTGTGACCTGCTGCTGATGCTGCCTACCTGGAGCCAAGAGGGACTGGCCACTGTGACCTCCTTCTGATGCTGCCTACCTGAAGCCTAGAGGGACTGGCCACTGTGACCTCCTGCTGATGCAGCCTACCTGAAGCCAAGAGGGACTGGCCACTGTGACCTCCTGCTGATTCAGCCTACCTGAAGCCAAGAGGGACTGGCCACTGTGACCTCCTGATGATGCTGCCTTCCTGAAGTCAGTAGGGACTGGCCACTGTGACCTCCTGCTGCTGCAACCTGCCGAAAGGAGAGAGGAAATGGCCACTGTGACCTCCTGCTGCTGCGGCCCACCTGAAGCCAGGAGGGACTGGCCACTGTGACCTCCTGCTGATGCGGCCCAGCTGAAGCAGAAAGGGACTGGCCACTGTGACCTCCTGATGATGCTGCCTTCCTGAAGCCAGTAGGGACTGGCCACTGTGACCTCCTGCTGCTGCAGCCTGCCGAAAGGAGAGAGGAAATGGCCACTGTGACCTCCTGCTGCTGCGGCCCACCTGAAGCCAGGAGGGACTGGCCACTGTGACCTCCTGCTGATGCTGCCTACCTGAAGCAATAAGGGACTAGCCACTGTGACCTCCTGTTGATGCAGCCTGCCGAAAGGAGAGAGGAAATACTGACCACTGTGACCTCCTGCTGATCCTGCCTACCTGAAGCAGAAAGGGACTGGCCACTGTGACCTCCTGCTGATGCTGCCTACCTGAAGCAGAAAGGGACTGGCCACTGTGACCTCCTGCTGATGCTGCCTACCTGAAGCCAAGAGGGACTGGCCACTGTGACCTCCTGATGATGCTGCCTTCCTGAAGCCAGTAGGGACTGGCCACTGTGACCTCCTGCTGCTGCAGCCTGCCGAAAGGAGAGAGGAAATGGCCACTGTGACCTCCTGCTGCTGCGGCCCACCTGAAGCCAGGAGGGACTGGCCACTGTGACCTCCTTCTGATGCGGCCCAGCTGAAGCAGAAAGGGACTGGCCACTGTGACCTCCTGCTGATGCGGTCCAGCTGAAGCAGAAAGGGACTGGCCACTGTGACCTCCTGCTGATGCGGCCCAGCTGAAGCAAAAAGGGACTTTCCACAGTGACCTCCTGCTGATGCGCCTACCTGAAGCAAAAAGCAACAGGCTACTGTGACCTCCTGCTGGTGCTGCCTACCTGGAGCAAAAGGGGAATGGCCACTCTTACCTCATGCTGCTGCTGCAGCCTGCCGGAAGCAGAGAGGAAATAGCCACTGTGACCTCCTGCTGATACTGCCTACATGAAGCAGAAAGGGACTGGCCACTGTGACCTCCTGCTGATGCTGCCTACCTGAAGCAGAAAGGGACTGGCCACTGTGACCTCCTGCTGATGCGGCCTACCTGAAGCCAAGAGGGATTGGCCACTGTGACCTCCTGCTGATGCGGCCCAGCTGAAGCAGAAAGGGACTGGCAACTGTGACCTCCTGCTGATGCAGTCTGCCGAAATGAGAGAGGAAATGGCCACTGTGACCTCCTGCTGCTGTGGCCCACTTGAAGCCAAGAGGGACTGGCCACTGTGACCTCCTGATGATGCTGCCTCCCTAAAGCCAGTAGGGACTGGCCACTGTGACCTCCTGCTGCTGCAGCCTGCCAAAAGGAGAGAGGAAATGGCCACTGAGACCTCCTGCTGATGCGGCCCACCTGAAGCCAGGAGGGACTGGCCACTGAGACCTCCTGCTGATGCGGCCCAGCTGAAGCAAAAAGCAACTGGCCACTGTGACCTCCTGCTGGTGCTGCCTACCTGGAGCAAAATGGGCTGGCCACTGTTACCTCATGCTGCTGCAGCCTGCCGGAAGCAGAGAGGAAATAGCCACTGTGATCTCCTGCTGATGCTGCCTACCTGAAGCAGAAAGGGACTGGCCACTATGACCTCCTGCTGATGCTGCCTACCTGAAGCAGAAAGGGACTGGCCACTGTGACCTCCTGCTGATGCTGCCTACCTGAAGCAGAAAGGGACTGGCCACTGTGACCTCCTGCTGATGCTGCCTACCTGAAGCAGAAAGGGACTGGCCACTGTGACCTCCTGCTGATGCGGCCTACCTGAAGCAGAAAGGGACTGGCCACTGTGACCTCCTGCTGATGCGGCCTACCTGAAGCCAAGAGGGATTGGCCACTGTGACCTCCTGCTGCTGCAGCCTGCCGAAAGGAGAGAGGAAATGGCCACTGTGACCTCCTGCTGCTGCGGCCCACCTGAAGCCAGGAGGGACTGGCCAGTGTGACCTCCTGCTGATGCGGCCCAGCCGAAGGAGAAAGGGACTGGCCACCGTTACCTCCTGCTGATGCTGCCTACCTGAAGCAGAAAGGGACTGGCCACCATGACCTCGTGATCATGCGGCCTACCTGAAGCCAAGAGGGACTGGCCACTGTGACCTGCTGCTGATGCTGCCTACCTGGAGCCAAGACGGACTGGCCACTGTGACCTCCTGCTGATGCTGCCTACCTGAAGCCTAGAGGGACTGGCCACTGTGACCTCCTGCTGATGCAGCCTACCTGAAGCCAAGAGGGACTGGCCACTGTGACCTCCTGCTGATGCAGCCTACCTGAAGCCAAGAGGGACTGGCCACTGTGACCTCCTGCTGATGCGGCCTACCTGAAGCCAAGAGGGACTGGCCACTGTGACCTCCTGATGATGCTGCCTTCCTGAAGCCAGTAGGGACTGGCCACTGTGACCTCCTGCTACTGCAGCCTGCCGAAAGGAGAGAGGAAATGGCCACTGTGACCTCCTGCTGCTGCGGCCCACCTGAAGTCAGGAGGGACTGGCCACTGTGACCTCCTGCTGATGCGGCGCAGCTGAAGCAGAAAGGGACTGGCCACTGTGACCTCCTGCTGATGCGGTCCAGCTGAAGCAGAAAGGGACTGGCCACTGTGACCTCCTGCTGATGCGGCCCAGCTGAAGCAAAAAGGGACTGGCCACTGTTACCTCATGCTGCTGCAGCCTGCCGGAAGCAGAGAGAAAATAGCCACTGTGATCTCCTGCTGATGCTGCCTACCTGAAGCAGAAAGGGACTGGCCACTGTGGCCTCCTGCTGATGCTGCCTACTTGAAGCAGAAAGGGACTGGCCACTATGACCTCCTGCTGATGCGGTCCAGCTGAAGCAGAAAGCAACTGGCCACTGTGACCTCCTGCTGGTGCTGCCTACCTGGAGCAAAAGGGGACTGGCCACTGTTACCTCATGCTGCTGCAGCCTGCCGGAAGCAGAGAGAAAATAGCCACTGTGATCTCCTGCTGATGCTGCCTACCTGAAGCAGAAAGGGACTGGCCACTGTGGCCTCCTGCTGATGCTGCCTACTTGAAGCAGAAAGGGACTGGCCACTATGACCTCCTGCTGATGCTGCCTACCTGAAGCAGAAAGGGACTGGCCACTGTGACCTCCTGCTGATGCGGCCTACCTGAAGCCAAGAGGGACTGGCCACTGTGACCTCCTGCTGATGCGGCCCAGCTGAAGCAGAAAGGGACTGGCCACTGTGACCTCCTGCTGATGCAGCCCAGTTGAAGCAGAAAGGGACTGGCCACTGTGACCTCCTGCTGATGCGGCCCAGTTGAAGCAGAAAGGGACTGGCCACTGTGACCTCCTCCTGCAGCAGCCTGCCGAAAGGAGAGAGGAAATGGCCACTGTGACCTCCTGCTGCTGTGGCCCACCTGAAGCCAAGAGGGACTGGCCCCTGTGACCTCCTGCTGATGCGGCCCAGCTGAAGCAGAAAGGGACTGGCCATTGTGACCTCATGCTGCTGCAGCCTGCCGAAAGGAGAGAGGAAATGGCCACTGTGACCTCCTGCTGATGCGGCCCAGCTGAAGCAGAAGGGGGCTGGCCAGTGTGACCTCCTGCTGATGCTGCCTACCTGAAGCAGAAAGGGACTGGCCACCGTGACCTCCTGCTGATGCAGCCTACCTGAAGCCAAGAGGGACTGGCCACTGTGACCTCCTGCTGATGCAGCCTACCTGAAGCCAAGAGGGACTGGCCACTGTGACCTCCTGCTGATGCAGCCTACCTGAAGCCAAGAGGGACTGGCCACTGTGACCTCCTGATGATGCTGCCTTCCTGAAGCCAGTAGGGACTGGCCACTGTGACCTCCTGCTGCTGCAGCCTGCCGAAAGGAGAGAAGAAATGGCCACTGTGACCTCCTGCTGATGCGGCCCAGCTGAAGCAGAAAGGGACTGGCCACTATGACCTCCTGCTTATGCTGCCTTCCTAAAGCAATAAGGGACTGGCCACTGTGACCTCCTCCTGATGCTGCCTACCTGAAGCAGAAAGGGACTGGCCACTGGGACCTCCTGCTGATGCTGCCTACCAGAAGCAGAAAGGGACTGGCCACTGTGACCTCCTCCTGATGCTGCCTACCTGAAGCAGAAAGGGACTGGCCACTGGGACCTCCTGCTGATGCTGCCTACCAGAAGCAGAAAGGGACTGGCCACTGTGACCTCCTGCTGATGTTGCCTACCTGAAGCAGAAAGGGACTGGGCATTGTGACCTCATGCTGCTGCAGCCTGCCGAAAGGAGAGAGGAAATGGCCACTGTGACCTCCTGCTGATGCGGCCCAGCTGAAGCAGAAAGGGGCTGGCCAGTGTGACCTCCTGCTGATGCGGCCCAGCCGAAGCAGAAAGGGACTGGCCACCGTTACCTCGTGATCATGCGGCCTACCTGAAGCCAAGAGGGACTGGCCAATGTGACCTGCTGCTGATGCTGCCTACCTGGAGCCAAGAGGGACTGGCCACTGTGACCTCCTGCTGATGCTGCCTACCTGAAGCCTAGAGGGACTGGCCACTGTGACCTCCTGCTGATGCAGCCTACCTGAAGCCAAGAGGGACTGGCCACTGTGACCTCCTGCTGATGCAGCCTACCTGAAGCCAAGAGGGACTGGCCACTGTGACCTCCTGCTGATGCGGCCTACCTGAAGCCAAGAGGGACTGGCCACTGTGACCTCCTGTTGATGCGGCCCAGCTGAAGCAGAAAGGGACTGGCCACTGTGACCTCTTGCTGATGCGGCCCAGCTGAAGCAGAAATGGACTGGACACTGTGACCTCCTGCTGATGCGGCCCAGCTGAAGCAAAAAGGGACTGGCCACAGTGACCTCCTGCTGATGCGCCTACCTGAAGCAAAAAGCAACAGGCCACTGTGACCTCCTGCTGGTGCTGCCTACCTGGAGCAAAAGGGGAATGGCCACTGTTACCTCATGCTGCTGCAGCCTGCCGGAAGCAGAGAGGAAATAGCCACTGTGACCTCCTGCTGATACTGCCTACCTGAAGCAGAAAGGGACTGGCCACTGTGGCCTCCTGCTGATGCTGCCTACCTGAAGCAGAAAGGGACTGGCCACTGTGACCTCCTGCTGATGCTGCCTACCTGAAGCAGAAAGGGACTGGCCACTGTGACCTCCTGCTGATGCGGCCTACCTGAAGCCAAGAGGGATTGGCCACTGTGACCTCCTGCTGATGCTGCCTACCTGAAGCAGAAAGGGACTGGCCACTGTGACCTCCTGCTGATGCAGCCTACCTGAAGCCTAGAGGGATTGGCCACTGTGACCTCCTGCTGATGCGGCCCAGCTGAAGCAGAAAGGGACTGGCAACTGTGACCTCCTGCTGATGCAGTCTGCCGAAATGAGAGAGGAAAAGGCCACTGTGAACTCCTGCTGATGCGGGCCACCTGAAGCCAGGAGGAACTGGCCACTGTGACCTCCTGCTGATGCGGCCCAGCTGAAGCAAAAAGGGACTGGCCACTGTGACCTCCTGCTGATGCGCCTACCTGAAGCAAAAAGCATCTGGCCACTGTGACCTCCTGCTGGTGCTGCCTACCTGAAGCCAGTAGGGACTGGCCACTGTGACCTCCTGCTGCTGCAGCCTGCCGAAAGGAGAGAGGAAATGGCCACTGTGACCTCCTGCTGATGCAGCCCACCTGAAGCCAGGAGGGACTGGCCACTGTGACCTCCTGCTGATGCGGCCCAGCTGAAGCAAAAAGGGACTGGCCACTGTGACCTCCTGCTGGTGCTGCCTACCTGGAGCAAAAGGGGACTGGCCACTGTTACCTCATGCTGCTGCAGCCTGCCGGAAGCAGAGAGAAAATAGCCACTGTGATCTCCTGCTGATGCTGCCTACCTGAAGCAGAAAGGGACTGGCCACTGTGGCCTCCTGCTGATGCTGCCTACTTGAAGCAGAAAGGGACTGGCCACTATGACCTCCTGCTGATGCGGTCCAGCTGAAGCAGAAAGCAACTGGCCACTGTGACCTCCTGCTGATGCGGTCCAGCTGAAGCAGAAAGGGACTGGCCACTGTGACCTCCTGCTGATGCGGCCCAGCTGAAGCAAAAAGGGACTGGCCACAGTGACCTCCTGCTGATGCGCCTACCTGAAGCAAAAAGCAACCGGCCACTGTGACCTCCTGCTGGTGCTGCCTACCTGGAGCAAAAGGGGAATGGCCACTGTTACCTCATGCTGCTGCAGCCTGCCGAAAGGAGAGAGGAAATGGCCACTGTGACCTCCTGCTGCTGCGGCCCACCTGAAGCCAGGAGGGACTGGCCAGTGTGACCTCCTGCTGATGCGGCCCAGCCGAAGGAGAAAGGGACTGGCCACCGTTACCTCCTGCTGATGCTGCCTACCTGAAGCAGAAAGGGACTGGCCACCATGACCTCGTGATCATGCGGCCTACCTGAAGCCAAGAGGGACTGGCCACTGTGACCTGCTGCTGATGCTGCCTACCTGGAGCCAAGACGGACTGGCCACTGTGACCTCCTGCTGATGCTGCCTACCTGAAGCCTAGAGGGACTGGCCACTGTGACCTCCTGCTGATGCAGCCTACCTGAAGCCAAGAGGGACTGGCCACTGTGACCTCCTGCTGATGAAGCCTACCTGAAGCCAAGAGGGACTGGCCACTGTGACCTCCTGCTGATGCGGCCTACCTGAAGCCAAGAGGGACTGGCCACTGTGACCTCCTGATGATGCTGCCTTCCTGAAGCCAGTAGGGACTGGCCACTGTGACCTCCTGCTACTGCAGCCTGCCGAAAGGAGAGAGGAAATGGCCACTGTGACCTCCTGCTGCTGCGGCCCACCTGAAGTCAGGAGGGACTGGCCACTGTGACCTCCTGCTGATGCGGCGCAGCTGAAGCAGAAAGGGACTGGCCACTGTGACCTCCTGCTGATGCGGTCCAGCTGAAGCAGAAAGGGACTGGCCACTGTGACCTCCTGCTGATGCGGCCCAGCTGAAGCAAAAAGGGACTGGCCACTGTTACCTCATGCTGCTGCAGCCTGCCGGAAGCAGAGAGAAAATAGCCACTGTGATCTCTGCTGATGCTGCCTACCTGAAGCAGAAAGGGACTGGCCACTGTGGCCTCCTGCTGATGCTGCCTACTTGAAGCAGAAAGGGACTGGCCACTATGACCTCCTGCTGATGCGGTCCAGCTGAAGCAGAAAGCAACTGGCCACTGTGACCTCCTGCTGGTGCTGCCTACCTGGAGCAAAAGGGGACTGGCCACTGTTACCTCATGCTGCTGCAGCCTGCCGGAAGCAGAGAGAAAACAGCCACTGTGATCTCCTGCTGATGCTGCCTACCTGAAGCAGAAAGGGACTGGCCACTGTGGCCTCCTGCTGATGCTGCCTACTTGAAGCAGAAAGGGACTGGCCACTATGACCTCCTGCTGATGCTGCCTACCTGAAGCAGAAAGGGACTGGCCACTGTGACCTCCTGCTGATGCGGCCTACCTGAAGCCAAGAGGGACTGGCCACTGTGACCTCCTGCTGATGCGGCCCAGCTGAAGCAGAAAGGGACTGGCCACTGTGACCTCCTGCTGATGCGGCCCAGTTGAAGCAGAAAGGGACTGGCCACTGTGACCTCCTGCTGATGCGGCCCAGTTGAAGCAGAAAGGGACTGGCCACTGTGACCTCCTCCTGCAGCAGCCTGCCGAAAGGAGAGAGGAAATGGCCACTGTGACCTCCTGCTGCTGTGGCCCACCTGAAGCCAAGAGGGACTGGCCCCTGTGACCTCCTGCTGATGCGGCCCAGCTGAAGCAGAAAGGGACTGGCCATTGTGACCTCATGCTGCTGCAGCCTGCCGAAAGGAGAGAGGAAATGGCCACTGTGACCTCCTGCTGATGCGGCCCAGCTGAAGCAGAAGGGGGCTGGCCAGTGTGACCTCCTGCTGATGCTGCCTACCTGAAGCAGAAAGGGACTGGCCACCGTGACCTCCTGCTGATGCAGCCTACCTGAAGCCAAGAGGGACTGGCCACTGTGACCTCCTGCTGATGCAGCCTACCTGAAGCCAAGAGGGACTGGCCACTGTGACCTCCTGCTGATGCAGCCTACCTGAAGCCAAGAGGGACTGGCCACTGTGACCTCCTGATGATGCTGCCTTCCTGAAGCCAGTAGGGACTGGCCACTGTGACCTCCTGCTGCTGCAGCCTGCCGAAAGGAGAGAAGAAATGGCCACTGTGACCTCCTGCTGATGCGGCCCAGCTGAAGCAGAAAGGGACTGGCCACTATGACCTCCTGCTTATGCTGCCTTCCTAAAGCAATAAGGGACTGGCCACTGTGACCTCCTCCTGATGCTGCCTACCTGAAGCAGAAAGGGACTGGCCACTGGGACCTCCTGCTGATGCTGCCTACCAGAAGCAGAAAGGGACTGGCCACTGTGACCTCCTCCTGATGCTGCCTACCTGAAGCAGAAAGGGACTGGCCACTGGGACCTCCTGCTGATGCTGCCTACCAGAAGCAGAAAGGGACTGGCCACTGTGACCTCCTGCTGATGTTGCCTACCTGAAGCAGAAAGGGACTGGGCATTGTGACCTCATGCTGCTGCAGCCTGCCGAAAGGAGAGAGGAAATGGCCACTGTGACCTCCTGCTGATGCGGCCCAGCTGAAGCAGAAAGGGGCTGGCCAGTGTGACCTCCTGCTGATGCGGCCCAGCCGAAGCAGAAAGGGACTGGCCACCGTTACCTCGTGATCATGCGGCCTACCTGAAGCCAAGAGGGACTGGCCAATGTGACCTGCTGCTGATGCTGCCTACTGGAGCCAAGAGGGACTGGCCACTGTGACCTCCTGCTGATGCTGCCTACCTGAAGCCTAGAGGGACTGGCCACTGTGACCTCCTGCTGATGCAGCCTACCTGAAGCCAAGAGGGACTGGCCACTGTGACCTCCTGCTGATGCAGCCTACCTGAAGCCAAGAGGGACTGGCCACTGTGACCTCCTGCTGATGCGGCCTACCTGAAGCCAAGAGGGACTGGCCACTGTGACCTCCTGTTGATGCGGCCCAGCTGAAGCAGAAAGGGACTGGCCACTGTGACCTCCTGCTGATGCGGCCCAGCTGAAGCAGAAATGGACTGGACACTGTGACCTCCTGCTGATGCGGCCCAGCTGAAGCAAAAAGGGACTGGCCACAGTGACCTCCTGCTGATGCGCCTACCTGAAGCAAAAAGCAACAGGCCACTGTGACCTCCTGCTGGTGCTGCCTACCTGGAGCAAAAGGGGAATGGCCACTGTTACCTCATGCTGCTGCAGCCTGCCGGAAGCAGAGAGGAAATAGCCACTGTGACCTCCTGCTGATACTGCCTACCTGAAGCAGAAAGGGACTGGCCACTGTGGCCTCCTGCTGATGCTGCCTACCTGAAGCAGAAAGGGACTGGCCACTGTGACCTCCTGCTGATGCTGCCTACCTGAAGCAGAAAGGGACTGGCCACTGTGACCTCCTGCTGATGCGGCCTACCTGAAGCCAAGAGGGATTGGCCACTGTGACCTCCTGCTGATGCTGCCTACCTGAAGCAGAAAGGGACTGGCCACTGTGACCTCCTGCTGATGCAGCCTACCTGAAGCCTAGAGGGATTGGCCACTGTGACCTCCTGCTGATGCGGCCCAGCTGAAGCAGAAAGGGACTGGCAACTGTGACCTCCTGCTGATGCAGTCTGCCGAAATGAGAGAGGAAAAGGCCACTGTGAACTCCTGCTGATGCGGGCCACCTGAAGCCAGGAGGAACTGGCCACTGTGACCTCCTGCTGATGCGGCCCAGCTGAAGCAAAAGGGACTGGCCACTGTGACCTCCTGCTGATGCGCCTACCTGAAGCAAAAAGCATCTGGCCACTGTGACCTCCTGCTGGTGCTGCCTACCTGAAGCCAGTAGGGACTGGCCACTGTGACCTCCTGCTGCTGCAGCCTGCCGAAAGGAGAGAGGAAATGGCCACTGTGACCTCCTGCTGATGCAGCCCACCTGAAGCCAGGAGGGACTGGCCACTGTGACCTCCTGCTGATGCGGCCCTGCTGAAGCAAAAGGGACTGGCCACTGTGACCTCCTGCTGGTGCTGCCTACCTGGAGCAAAAGGGGACTGGCCACTGTTACCTCATGCTGCTGCAGCCTGCCGGAAGCAGAGAGAAAATAGCCACTGTGATCTCCTGCTGATGCTGCCTACCTGAAGCAGAAAGGGACTGGCCACTGTGGCCTCCTGCTGATGCTGCCTACTTGAAGCAGAAAGGGACTGGCCACTATGACCTCCTGCTGATGCGGTCCAGCTGAAGCAGAAAGCAACTGGCCACTGTGACCTCCTGCTGGTGCTGCCTACCTGGAGCAAAAGGGGACTGGCCACTGTTACCTCATGCTGCTGCAGCCTGCCGGAAGCAGAGAGAAAATAGCCACTGTGATCTCCTGCTGATGCTGCCTACCTGAAGCAGAAAGGGACTGGCCACTGTGGCCTCCTGCTGATGCTGCCTACTTGAAGCAGAAAGGGACTGGCCACTATGACCTCCTGCTGATGCTGCCTACCTGAAGCAGAAAGGGACTGGCCACTGTGACCTCCTGCTGATGCGGCCTACCTGAAGCCAAGAGGGACTGGCCACTGTGACCTCCTGCTGATGCGGCCCAGCTGAAGCAGAAAGGGACTGGCCACTGTGACCTCCTGCTGATGCGGCCCAGTTGAAGCAGAAAGGGACTGGCCACTGTGACCTCCTGCTGATGCGGCCCAGTTGAAGCAGAAAGGGACTGGCCACTGTGACCTCCTCCTGCAGCAGCCTGCCGAAAGGAGAGAGGAAATGGCCACTGTGACCTCCTGCTGCTGTGGCCCACCTGAAGCCAAGAGGGACTGGCCCCTGTGACCTCCTGCTGATGCGGCCCAGCTGAAGCAGAAAGGGACTGGCCATTGTGACCTCATGCTGCTGCAGCCTGCCGAAAGGAGAGAGGAAATGGCCACTGTGACCTCCTGCTGATGCGGCCCAGCTGAAGCAGAAGGGGGCTGGCCAGTGTGACCTCCTGCTGATGCTGCCTACCTGAAGCAGAAAGGGACTGGCCACCGTGACCTCCTGCTGATGCAGCCTACCTGAAGCCAAGAGGGACTGGCCACTGTGACATCCTGCTGATGCAGCCTACCTGAAGCCAAGAGGGACTGGCCACTGTGACCTCCTGCTGATGCAGCTACCTGAAGCCAAGAGGGACTGGCCACTGTGACCTCCTGATGATGCTGCCTTCCTGAAGCCAGTAGGGACTGGCCACTGTGACCTCCTGCTGCTGCAGCCTGCCGAAAGGAGAGAAGAAATGGCCACTGTGACCTCCTGCTGATGCGGCCCCAGCTGAAGCAGAAAGGGACTGGCCACTATGACCTCCTGCTTATGCTGCCTTCCTAAAGCAATAAGGGACTGGCCACTGTGACCTCCTCCTGATGCTGCCTACCTGAAGCAGAAAGGGACTGGCCACTGGGACCTCCTGCTGATGCTGCCTACCAGAAGCAGAAAGGGACTGGCCACTGTGACCTCCTCCTGATGCTGCCCTACCTGAAGCAGAAAGGGACTGGCCACTGGGACCTCCTGCTGATGCTGCCTACCAGAAGCAGAAAGGACTGGCCACTGTGACCTCCTGCTGATGTTGCCTACCTGAAGCAGAAAGGGACTGGGCATTGTGACCTCATGCTGCTGCAGCCTGCCGAAAGGAGAGAGGAAATGGCCACTGTGACCTCCTGCTGATGCGGCCCAGCTGAAGCAGAAAGGGGCTGGCCAGTGTGACCTCCTGCTGATGCGGCCCAGCCGAAGCAGAAAGGGACTGGCCACCGTTACCTCGTGATCATGCGGCCTACCTGAAGCCAAGAGGGACTGGCCAATGTGACCTGCTGCTGATGCTGCCTACCTGGAGCCAAGAGGGACTGGCCACTGTGACCTCCTGCTGATGCTGCCTACCTGAAGCCTAGAGGGACTGGCCACTGTGACCTCCTGCTGATGCAGCCTACCTGAAGCCAAGAGGGACTGGCCACTGTGACCTCCTGCTGATGCAGCCTACCTGAAGCCAAGAGGGACTGGCCACTGTGACCTCCTGCTGATGCGGCCTACCTGAAGCCAAGAGGGACTGGCCACTGTGACCTCCTGTTGATGCGGCCCAGCTGAAGCAGAAAGGGACTGGCCACTGTGACCTCCTGCTGATGCGGCCCAGCTGAAGCAGAAATGGACTGGACACTGTGACCTCCTGCTGATGCGGCCCAGCTGAAGCAAAAAGGGACTGGCCACAGTGACCTCCTGCTGATGCGCCTACCTGAAGCAAAAAGCAACAGGCCACTGTGACCTCCTGCTGGTGCTGCCTACCTGGAGCAAAGGGGAATGGCCACTGTTACCTCATGCTGCTGCAGCCTGCCGGAAGCAGAGAGGAAATAGCCACTGTGACCTCCTGCTGATACTGCCTACCTGAAGCAGAAAGGGACTGGCCACTGTGGCCTCCTGCTGATGCTGCCTACCTGAAGCAGAAAGGGACTGGCCACTGTGACCTCCTGCTGATGCTGCCTACCTGAAGCAGAAAGGGACTGGCCACTGTGACCTCCTGCTGATGCGGCCTACCTGAAGCCAAGAGGGATTGGCCACTGTGACCTCCTGCTGATGCTGCCTACCTGAAGCAGAAGGGACTGGCCACTGTGACCTCCTGCTGATGCAGCCTACCTGAAGCCTAGAGGGATTGGCCACTGTGACCTCCTGCTGATGCGGCCCAGCTGAAGCAGAAAGGGACTGGCAACTGTGACCTCCTGCTGATGCAGTCTGCCGAAATGAGAGAGGAAAAGGCCACTGTGAACTCCTGCTGATGCGGGCCACCTGAAGCCAGGAGGAACTGGCCACTGTGACCTCCTGCTGATGCGGCCCAGCTGAAGCAAAAAGGGACTGGCCACTGTGACCTCCTGCTGATGCGCCTACCTGAAGCAAAAAGCATCTGGCCACTGTGACCTCCTGCTGGTGCTGCCTACCTGAAGCCAGTAGGGACTGGCCCCCCCCACTGTGACCTCCTTCTGCTTCAGTCCTGCCGAAAGATGAGAGGAGGGAACCTGGCCATGTGACCCTCCTGCTGATGCAGCCCCCCTGAAGCCAGGAGGGACTGGCCACTGTGACCTCCTGTGATGCGGCCAGCTGAAGCAAAAAGGGACTGGCCACTGTGACTCATGCTGATGCGCCTACCTGAAGCAAAAAGCAACTGGCCACTGTGACCTCCGCTGATGCGGCCCCTACTGAAGCCAAGAGGGACTGGCCACTGTGACATCTGTGATGCGGCCCCATTGAAGCAGAAAGGGGACTGGCCACTGTGACCTCCTGCTGATGCGGCCCAGCCGAAGCAGAAAGGGACTGGCCACCGTGACCTCGTGATGATGAGACCTACCTGAAGCCAAGAGGGACTGGCACTGTGGACCCTGCTGCTGATGCTGCCTACCTGGAGCCAAGAGGGACTGGCCACTGTGACCTCCTGCTGATGCAGCCTACCTGAAGCCAAGAGGGACTGGCCACTGTGACCTCCTGCTGATGCAGCCTACCTGAAGCCAAGAGGGACTGGCCACTGTGACCTCCTGCTGATGCGGCCTACCTGAAGCCAAGAGGGACTGGCCACTGTGACCTGCTGCTGATGCTGCCTACCTGGAGCCAAGAGGGACTGGCCACTGTGACCTCCTGCTGATGCTGCCTTCCTGAAGCCAGTAGGGACTGGCCACTGTGACCTCCTGCTGCTGCAGCCTGCCGGAAGGAGAGAGGAAATGGCCACTGTGACCTCCTGCTGATGCGGCCCAGCTGAAGCAGAAAGGGACTGGCCACTATGACCTCCTGCTTATGCTGCCTTCCTAAAGCAATAAGGGACTGGCCACTGTGACCTCCTGCTGATGCTGCCTACCTGAAGCAGAAAGGGACTGGCCACTGGGACCTCCTGCTGATGCTGCCTACCAGAAGCGGAAAGGGACTGGCCACTGTGACCTCCTGCTGATGCTGCCTACCTGAAGCAATAAGGGACTAGCCACTGTGACCTCCTGTTGATGCAGCCTGCCGAAAGGAGAGAGGAAATACTGACCACTGTGACCTCCTGCTGATCCTGCCTACCTGAAGCAGAAAGGGACTGGCCACTGTGACCTCCTGCTGATGCTGCCTACCTGAAGCAGAAAGGGACTGGCCACTGTGACCTCCTGCTGATGCTGCCTACCTGAAGCAGAAAGGGACTGGCGATTGTGACCTCATGCTGCTGCAGCCTGCCGAAAGGAGAGAGGAAATGGCCACTGTGACCTCCTGCTGATGCGACCCAGCTGAAGCAGAAAGGGGCTGGCCAGTGTGACCTCCTGCTGATGCGGCCCAGCCGAAGCAGAAAGGGACTGGCCACCCTTACCTCCTGCTGATGCTGGCTACCTGAAGCAGAAAGGGACTGGCCACCATGACCTCGTGATCATGCGGCCTACCTGAAGCCAAGAGGGACTGGCCACTGTGACCTGCTGCTGATGCTGCCTACCTGGAGCCAAGAGGGACTGGCCACTGTGACCTCCTGCTGATGCTGCCTACCTGAAGCCAAGAGGGACTGGCCACTGTGACCTCGTGATCATGCAGCCTACCTGAAGCCAAGAGGGACTGGCCACTGTGACCTCCTGCTGATGCAGCCTACCTGAAGCCAAGAGGGACTGGCCACTGTGACCTCCTGCTGATGCGGCCTACCTGAAGCCAAGAGGGACTGGCCACTGTGACCTCCTGATGATGCTGCCTTCCTGAAGCCAGTAGGGACTGGCCACTGTGACCTCCTGCTGATGCAGTCTGCCGAAATGAGAGAGGAAATGGCCACTGTGACCTCCTGCTGCTGTGGCCCACTTTAAGCCAAGAGGGACTGGCCACTGTGACCTCCTGATGATGCTGCCTCCCTGAAGCCAGTAGGGACTGGCCACTGTGACCTCCTGCTGCTGCAGCCTGCCGAAAAGAGAGAGGAAATGGCCACTGTGACCTCCTGCTGATGCGGCCCAGCTGAAGCAAAAAGGGACTGGCCACTGTGACCTCCTGCTGATGCGCCTACCTGAAGCAAAAAGCAACAGGCCACTGTGACCTCCTGCTGGTGCTGCCTACCTGGAGCAAAAGGGGACTGGCCACTGTTACCTCATGCTG
Source organism: Shinisaurus crocodilurus (assembly GCA_021292165.1). Lineage (NCBI taxonomy): Eukaryota > Metazoa > Chordata > Lepidosauria > Squamata > Shinisauridae > Shinisaurus > Shinisaurus crocodilurus. The sequence goes on from JAHFWL010000341.1 coordinate 91,041, forward strand.
CTGCAGCCTGCCGGAAGCAGAGAGGAAATAGCCACTGTGATCTCCTGCTGATGCTGCCTACCTGAAGCAGAAAGGGACTGGCCACTGTGGCCTCCTGCTGATGCTGCCTACTTGAAGCAGAAAGGGACTGGCCACTGTGACCTCCTGCTGATGCTGCCTACCTGAAGCAGAAAGGGACTGGCCACTGTGACCTCCTGCTGATGCGGCCTACCTGAAGCCAAGAGGGACTGGCCACTGTGACCTCCTGCTGATGCGGCCCAGCTGAAGCAGAAAGGGACTGGCCACTGTGACCTCCTGCTGATGTGGCCCAGTTGAAGCAGAAAGGGACTGGCCACTGTGACCTCCTGCTGATGTGGCCCAGTTGAAGCAGAAAGGGACTGGCCACTATGACCTCCTGCTGATGCTGCCTACCTGAAGCAGAAAGGGCCTGGCCATTGTGACCTCATGCTGCTGCAGCCTGCCGAAAGGAGAGAGGAAATGGCCACTGTGACCTCCTGCTGATGCGGCCCAGCTGAAGCAGAAAGGGGCTGGCCAGTGTGACCTCCTGCTGATGCAGCCCAGCCGAAGCAGAAAGGGACTGGCCACCGTGACCTCGTGATGATGCAGCCTACCTGAAGCCAAGAGGAACTGGCCACTGTGACCTCCTGCTGATGCAGCCTACCTGAAGCCAAGAGGGACTGGCCACTGTGACCTCCTGCTGATGCAGCCTACCTGAAGCCAAGAGGGACTGGCCACTGTGACCTCCTGCTGATGCAGCCTACCTGAAGCCAAGAGGGACTGGCCACTGTGACCTCCTGCTGATGCAGCCTACCTGAAGCCAAGAGGGACTGGCCACTGTGACCTCCTGCTGATGCGGCCCAGCTGAAGCAAAAAGGGACTGGCCACTGTGACCTCCTGCTGATGCTGCCTACCTGAAGCAGAAAGGGACTGGCCACTGTGACCTCCTGCTGATGCGGCCCACCTGAACCCAAGAGGGACTGGCCACTGTGACCTCCTGATGATGCGGCCTACCTGAGGGAAAAAGGGACTGGCCATTTGACCTCCTGCTGATGCGGCCTACCTGAACCCAAGAGGGACTGGCCACTGTGACCTCCTGCTGATGCTGCCTACCTGAAGCAATAAGGGACTGGCCACTGTGACCTCCTGCTGATGCAGTCTGCCGAAATGAGAGAGGAAATGGCCACTGTGACCTCCTGCTGCTGTGGCCCACCTGAAGCCAAGAGGGACTGGCCACTGTGACCTCCTGATGATGCTGCCTCCCTGAAGCCAGTAGGGACTGGCCACTGTGACCTCCTGCTGCTGCAGCCTGCCGAAAGGAGAGAGGAAATGGCCACTGTGACCTCCTGCTGATGCGGCCCACCTGAAGCCAGGAGGGACTGGCCACTGTGACCTCCTTCTGATGCGGCCCAGCTGAAGCAGAAAGGGACTGGCCACTGTGACCTCCTGCTAATGCGGTCCAGCTGAAGCAGAAAGGGACTGGCCACTGTGCCCTCCTGCTGATGCGGCCCAGCTGAAGCAAAAAGGGACTGGCCACAGTGACCTCCTGCTGATGCGCCTACCTGAAGCAAAAAGCAACAGGCCACTGTGACCTCCTGCTGGTGCTGCCTACCTGGAGCAAAAGGGGAATGGCCACTGTGACCTCCTGCTGATGTGGCCCAGCTGAAGCAGAAAGGGACTGGCCACTGTGACCTCCTGCTGATGCGGCCCAGCTGAAGCAGAAAGGGACTGGCCACTATGACCTCCTGCTTATGCGACCTACCTGAAGCCAAGAGGGACTGGCCACTGTGACCTCCTGCTGATGCGGCCCAGCTGAAGCAGAAAGGGACTGGCCACTATGACCTCCTGCTTATGCGACCTACCTGAAGCCAAGAGGGACTGCCCACTGTGACCTCCTGCTGATCCGACCCAGCTGAAGCAGAAAGGGACTGGCCACTGTGACCTCCTGCTGATGCTGCCTACCAGAAGCAGAAAGGGACTGGCCACTGTGAACTCCTGCTGATGTTGCCTACCTGAAGCAATAAGGGACTAGCCACTGTGACCTCCTATTGATGCAGCCTGCCGAAAGGAGAGAGGAAATACTGGTCACTGTGACCTACCTGAAGCAGAAAGGGACTGGCCATTGTGACCTCATGCTGCTGCAGCCTGCCGAAAGGAGAGAGCAAATAGCCACTGTGACCTCCTGCTGATGCGGCCCTGCTGAAGCAGAAAGGGACTGGCCATTGTGAACTCCTGCTGATGCGGCCCAGCTGAAGCAGGAAGGGACTGGCCACTGTGACCTCCTGCTGATGCTGCCTACCTGAAGCAGAAAGGACTGGCCACTGTGACCTCCTGCTGATGCTGCCTACCTGAAGCAGAAAGGACTGGCCACTGTGACCTCCTGCTGATGCTGCCTACCTGAAGCAGAAAGGGACTGGCCACTGTGACCTCCTGCTGATGCTGCCTACCTGAAGCAGAAAGGGACTGGCCACTGTGACCCCCTGCTGATGCTGTCTACCTGGAGCAAAAAGGGACTGGCCACTTTTACCTCATGCTGCTGGAGCCTGCCGGAAGCAAAAAGGGACTGGCCATTGTGACCTCCTGCTGATGCTGCCTACCTGAAGCAGAAAGGACTGGCCACTGTGACCTCCTGCTGGTGCTGCCTACCTGAAGCAAAAAGGGACTGGCCATTGTGACCTCCTGCTGATGCTTCCTACCTGAAGCAGAAAGGGACTGGCCACTGTGACCTCCTCCTGCTGATGCTGTCTACCTGGAGCAAAAAGGGACCGGCCACTTTTACCTCATGCTGCAGCAGCCTGCCCAAAGGAGAGAGGAAAAAGCCAATGTGACCTCCTGCTGATGCTGCCTACCTGAAGCAGAAAGGACTGGCCACTGTGACCTCCTGCTGGTGCTGCCTACCTGGAGCAAAAGGGGAATGGCCACTGTGACCTCCTGCTGATGTGGCCCAGCTGAAGCAGAAAGGGACTGGCCACTGTGACCTCCTGCTGATGCGGCCCAGCTGAAGCAGAAAGGGACTGGCCACTATGACCTCCTGCTTATGCGACCTACCTGAAGCCAAGAGGGACTGGCCACTGTGACCTCCTGCTGATGCTGCCTACCAGAAGCAGAAAGGGACTGGCCACTGTGAACTCCTGCTGATGTTGCCTACCTGAAGCAATAAGGGACTAGCCACTGTGACCTCCTATTGATGCAGCCTGCCGAAAGGAGAGAGGAAATACTGGTCACTGTGACCTACCTGAAGCAGAAAGGGACTGGCCATTGTGACCTCATGCTGCTGCAGCCTGCCGAAAGGAGAGAGGAAATAGCCACTGTGACCTCCTGCTGATGCGGCCCTGCTGAAGCAGAAAGGGACTGGCCATTGTGAACTCCTGCTGATGCGGCCCAGCTGAAGCAGAAAGGACTGGCCACTGTGACCTCCTGCTGATGCTGCCTACCTGAAGCAGAAAGGACTGGCCACTGTGACCTCCTGCTGATGCTGCCTACCTGAAGCAGAAAGGACTGGCCACTGTGACCTCCTGCTGATGCTGCCTACCTGAAGCAGAAAGGACTGGCCACTGTGACCTCCTGCTGATGCTGCCTACCTGAAGCAGAAAGGGACTGGCCACTGTGACCTCCTGCTGATGCTGCCTACCTGAAACAGAAAGGGACTGGCCACTGTGACCTCCTGCTGATGCTGCCTACCTGAAGCAAAAAGGGACTGGCCATTGTGACCTCCTGCTGATGCTTCCTACCTGAAGCAGAAAGGGACTGGCCACTGTGACCTCCTCCTGCTGATGCTGTCTACCTGGAGCAAAAAGGGACTGGCCACTTTTACCTCATGCTGCTGCAGCCTGCCCAAAGGAGAGAGGAAAAAGCCAATGTGACCTCCTGCTGATGCTGCCTACCTGAAGCAAAAAGGGACTGGCCACTGTGACCTCCTGCTGATGCTGCCCAGCTGAAGCAAAAAGCAACTGGCCACTGTGACCTCCTGCTGATGCTGCCTACCTGAAGCCAAGAGAGACTGGCCACTGTGACCTGCTGATGCTGCCTACCTGAAGCAGAAAGGGACTGGCCACTGTGACCTCCTGTTGATGCGGCCTACCTGAAGCAGAAAGGGAATGGCCAATGTGACCTCCTGCTGATGCTGCCTACCTGAAGCAAAAAGGGACTGGCCATTGTGACCTCCTGCTGATGCTGCCTACCTGAAGCAAAAAAGGACTGGCCATTGTGACCTCCTGCTGATGCTGCCTACCTGAAGTTAAAAAGAACTGGCCATTGTGACCTCCTGCTGATGCTGCCTACCTGAAGCAAAAAGGGACTGGCCACTGTGACCTCCTGCTGATGCTGTCTACCTGAAGTTAAAAAGAACTGGCCATTGTGACCTCCTGCTGATGCTGCCTACCTGAAGCAAAAAGGGACTGGCCACTGTGACCTCCTGCTGATGCTGTCTACCTGGAGCAAAAAGGAACTGGCCACCTTTACCTCATGCTGCTGCAGCCTGCCGGAAGCAGAGAGGAAATAGCTACTGTGACCTCCTGCTGATGCTGCCTACCTGAAGCAAAAAGGGACTGGCCACTGTGACCTCCTGCTGATGCTGCCTACCTGAAGCAAAAAGGGACTGGCCACTGTGACCTCCTGCTGATGCTGCCTACCTGAAGCCAAAACGCCCTGGCCACTGTGACCACCTGCTGATGCTTCCTACCTGAAGCAGAATGGGACTGGCCACTGTGACCTCCTGCTGATGCTGTCTACCTGGAGCAAAAAGGGACTGGCCACTTTTACCTCATGCTGCTGTAGCCTGCCGGAAGCAGACAGAAAATAGCCACTGTGACCTCCTGCTGTTGCTGCCTACCTGAAGCAAAAAGGGACTGGCCACTGTGACCTCCTGCTGTTGCTGCCTACCTGACACAAAAAGGGACTGGCCACTGTGACCTCCTGCTGATGCGGCCTACCTGAAGCAAAAAGGGACTGGCCATTGTGACCTCCTGCTGATGCTTCCTACCTGAAGCAGAAAGGGACTGGCCACTGTGATCTCCTGCTGATGCTGTCTACCTGGAGCAAAAAGGGACTGGCCACTTTTACCTCATGCTGCTGCAGCCTGCCCAAAGGAGAGAGGAAAAAGCCAATGTGACCTCCTGCTGATGCTGCCTACCTGAAGCAAAAAGGGACTGGCCACTGTGAGCTCCTGCTGATGCTGCCCAGCTGAAGCAAAAAGCAACTGGCCACTGTGACCTCCTGCTGATGCTGCCTACCTGAAGCCAAGAGAGACTGGCCACTGTGACCTGCTGATGCTGCCTACCTGAAGCAGAAAGGGACTGGCCACTGTGACCTCCTGTTGATGCGGCCTACCTGAATCAGAAAGGGAATGGCCAATGTGACCGCCTGCTGATGCTGCCTACCTGAAGCAAAAACGGACTGGCCATTGTGACCTCCTGCTGATGCTGCCTACCTGAAGCAGAAATGGACTGGCCACTGTGACCTCCTGCTGATGCTGTCTACCTGGAGCAAAAAGTGTTGGGAATGAACAGTCAAAACCTCAAGCCATGCATAGGTGCATGATGTAATTGGGAACACAGAGTCTCTGCATCCTAGAGCAGAGACCCTGTGGACATTACCCAGACCTCCTGGTGCAGGATGTGGGCGTAACCAGTCACCCTCTCTTCCTGCCCCGGGAAAACAGTCGGAGCCATGAAATTGTAGGAACAACATGTCTGAAGATGTAGCCAAGTTGCAGTTCTGAACTTTTCCCAAGTTCAAAACAGGTCGACTACCATATGATTCCTCCACAACTGTAAATACATTCTTAAGCCTGCCTGTATCCAATCTGCAAGGTCTGAGTGAGTAAACTCTGTTTTTAACCTCCAAAAGACTGTTTGTCTTATTGGTAGTGTAAAGGGGAAACCAGGTGAAGATCCAGCCTGTCCAAAAGGGACAGTCTGTATCAACTAAATGCACAGCCCTGCTTTAGCCAGCAGCTCCGCATGCACACGTTTTTCGCCTGTAGTTGGGTATACTCTGCTGTGTTTGCAAAAGCAAGAGGGGAGAGATAATATATCACAATATCCTCTCCCAGGTCTTTTGGCAATCCCCAACATAAGGGTTCCGGGCCCAGCAGCGGAAAAGTGCTGAAGCATTTAGTGGGTGGCGCTGGATTCTCTCAGAGGAGAGAAACCCCAAACGGCCACATTTTTTTCTTTGTTACTTCCTGGTAGCCATGAGGCTGATCCTTTGTCTCAGTCTGAGAGAGGATTGAGACCCCGCCCCCTTCTCCTCAGATAGCAGTGATAAGGCAGTGAAGAATTTTCCTTTTTTGGATGCTTTTGACTTTTTGGCAATTTTTCCAAAACTTTGAAATTTTGAATTTTTGGCAAAATCCTTGATTTTTGACTCCAGCATGGCAAATGAAGGTTGCTATAGTGATGCAAGCATGAAGTTGCCCAAGTTAACAGAGGACAACTTCATTCAATGGAAGAAACGCCTAAGGATTCTTCTTGAAAGCAAGAGAGTCTTAGCAGCCATTGAAAGTGCAAAGCCCACAGGGGCTGGCGAAGATGCCAGAGCCAAAATCAAAGTGTGGGAGGAGCAAAATTGCATTGCCAAGGCAGTGATAGCAAGCAGCATCACTGATGCACAAATGGTGCATATTAAGGAAACAGATACTGCAGCCCAGATGATTGAAAGCCTTGAGCTCTCATGTGGATTTGCCAGTAAGAGATCCCACAGGGCGTGGATGAGGGACATATTTAACATGAAGCTCAACTCAAAAGCAGATTGCAGCAGACATGTGACAGAATTCTTAATTATCATTGAGAAATTAGAGCTGTCCCAGTACAAGTTGGATGAGGAGCAAAAGGTTTGCTATTTCCTGGGGTCACTGGGATCCAAGTTTAAAACCTTCGCCACCCTCATGGATGGGAGAGAGGATTTAACTCTCAAGAGGCTAATTGCCTACCTGAAGGAGGAGTGTGAGCAGCGGGGAGATGAGTCCCCAGAAAGGGGTGCAAAGGAAAGCGGCTGCAACTATGTGTCTAAGCCCCAGAAGAAAACCAAAGCCACACCAAAGAAGGTGGTTTGCTTTAACTGTGGTGGTCAGGGACACATGGCCAGGGCTTGCAGTGCTCCCAAGGGTCAGAAGCCCCACTCTTCAGAACAGAAACAGGAAAAGAAAGGCAGCCCTGAGAGTAATTTTCTGTCACAGGAAATAAGCTTGTCAGCAAAGGGTAGAGAGGACAAGTCCAGCAAGTGGATTTTGGACTCAGGCGCATCATCCCACTTCTCATGTAATAAGGAGTTCTTTATGGACATTGAAAAATTTGATTCCTCACAAAATGGGGACGTCCAAATCGCGGACGGAAAAATCATTAGGGCACAAGGCCAAGGTTCAGGAACCTTGAGGTGCAAAGTGGGAGACGAAGTGAGGCAGAACTTCATGGAGAAAGCTCTGTATGTACCCCAATTCAATTGCAACATGTTAAGCGTGCCAGTGCTCATTGAAAAGAACTTTGAGGTGGTGTTTAAAAATAGACAATGCCAAGTAATCAAGAATTGGAAAGTGTATGCCCAAGCGGTTCTAACCAATGGCGCTTTTGAGGTTACTCTTTCAGAGCCCCAATCAGCAAAAGCCGCGTCCACGAACCAGAAGGAAGAGGACACGGAGGACCAGGATCCTGATTGCAGCACCAGAGACCCAGAGGACCACAGTGATGTGGATATGCCGGAGTTGGAGACAGACGAGGAACCTGAGGAGGCTCCAGAACCTCCTGAACCACAGGTTAGGCGCTCATCTCGTTCCAACAGGGGCATGCCACCACTTAAACTGTCCTACCTCGCAGGGTCGGTGCTACCTCGAGAACCTTCCATGTGGGAGGAGATAGGGGAGATGCCAGCCCCTGAAGCAAGTCTCTGGAGAAAAGCTGCAGAAGAGGAGATGGAAGCTCTGCATCAAAACAAAACTTGGACTCTCACAGAACTGCCACCCAGCAAAAAGGCCATTGGAAGTAAGTGGACTTTCAAAATTAAACACGGGGCAGAAGGGGAAGTACAGCGTTACAAGGCTAGGCTAGTCGCCCAAGGATTTAGCCAGAAATATGGAGAGGACTACGACTCCACATTTGCCCCAACTGTGAGATATAGCACCATCCGCACACTCTTAAGCATTGCAGCTTCAAGGCGGATGGAAGTCTGGCACGTAGACATAAAGACAGCATTTTTGTATGGCGAAATCTCTGAGGAGATATATATGAAGCAGCCCAAGGGCTTCATCAAGCCTCACCAAGCCCATTTAGTCTGCCGGATTCAGAAGGGGCTTTATGGACTCAAGCAGGCAGCCAGAGCCTGGAATGCCAAGCTACATACAATGCTGACCCAACTTGGGTACAAACAGGGTAAAGCTGACAAATGTCTGTACACAAAATGTACTAATGGACAGTATTCATACATCCTCGCATTTGTTGATGACCTGATAATTGCTTCAGCCAGTGAAAAGGAATACACACATGTAGTGAAACAGCTGAGCAAAGACGTGGAGGTCAAGGAGCTAGGAAAGGTGCAGTACTACCTGGGGATCCAGATAGCAAGAGAAGAGGATGGATCTTTTCTGCTGAGCCAGAGACAGAAGATCATTGAACTGATTGACAGTATGGAGATGCAGAACGCAAACCCAGTTTGTACACCCATGAGCACAGATTTCCTGAAAAATCAGGAAGAGTCAAAGCCGCTACCCGAGGGCAACCACTACAGGTCCGCCATAGGCAAGCTGCTGTACCTGAGTACTACTTGCCGACCCGACATTGCAAATGTGGTGGGTTTACTGAGCAGAAAGGTAAGCTGCCCCACTGAACGCGATTGGGTGGGTGTTAAAAGGGTGGTTCGCTACCTGAAGGGCACTGCGGACTGTAAACTGAAGCTGCCAGCTGAGGGGAACCCAGAGCTGGTGGGATACTCGGACGCTGACTGGGCTGGGGACATCACTGATAGCAAATCCACGGGTGGGTTTGTATTTTTGTTTGGAAATGGCCCAATCACATGGTCCAGTTATAAACAGAACTGTGTAGCTTTGTCCTCAACAGAGTCTGAGTACGTTGCAGCATCAGAAGCGTGCAGAGAGATGACCTGGCTGGATGAACTAACTATGGACTTTGGGTTAGTGCACAAGGGACCTTTTCGCTTGATGGAGGACAACCAGAGTTGCCTGAAGCTGGCGCACAACGAGAAGTTCCAAGCCAGGACAAAGCACATCAGGGCCAAGTACCATTTCGTTCGAGAAGCCATCCAAAAGGGACTGGTCGAACTAATGTACTGTCCTACAGGGGAGATGACTGCGGATATCCTGACCAAACCCCTGCCCAAGGAGAGTTTCCAGAAACTTCGTGTCAAGATGGGACTGTGGGTGGGACAATAAAATGTATACTGATGCATGTCGTTTTGTCTGAGAAGGGGTATGTTGGGAATCAACAGTCAAAACCTCAAGCCATGCATAGGTGCATGATGTAATTGGGAACACAGAGTCTCTCCATCCTAGAGCAGAGACCCTGTGGACATTACCCCGACCTCCTGGTGCAGGATGTGGGCGTAACCAGTCACCCTCTCTTCCTGCCCCGGGAAAACAGTCGGAGCCATGAAATTGTAGGAACAACATGTCTGAAGATGTAGCCGAGTTGCAGTTCTGAACTTTTCCCAAGTTCAGAACAGGTCGACTACCATATGATTCCTCCACAACTGTAAATACATTCTTAAGCCTGCCTGTATCCAATCTGCAAGATCTGAGTGAGTAAACTCTGTTTTTAACCTCCAAAAGACTGTTTGTCTTATTGGTAGTGTAAGGGGGAAACCAGGTGAAGATCCAGCCTGTCCAAAAGGGACAGTCTGTATCAACTAAATGCACAGCCCTGCTTTAACCAGCAGCTCCGCATGCACACGTTTTTCGCCTGTAGTTGGGTATACTCTGCTGTGTTTGCAAAAGCAAGAGGGGAGAGATAATATATCACAATATCCTCTCCCAGGTCTTTTGGCAATCCCCAACAAAAAGGGACTGGGCACTTTTACCTCATGCTGCTGCAGCCTGCTGGAAGCAGACAGGAAATAGCCACTGTGACTTCCTGCTGTTGCTGCCTACCTGAAGCAAAAAGGGACTGGCCACTGTGACCTCCTGCTGATGCTGCCTACCTGAAGCAGAAAGGGACTGGCCACTGTGACCTCCTGCTGATGCTGTCTACCTGGAGCAAAAAGGGACTGGCCACTTTTACCTCATGCTGCTGCAGCCTGCCGGAAGCAGAGAGGAAATAGCCACTGTGACCTCCTGCTGATGCTGCCTACCTGAAGCAAAAAGGGACTGGCCACTGTGACCTCCTGCTGATGCGGCCTACCTGAAGCAGAAAGGGACTGGCCATTGTGACCTCCTGCTGATGCTGCCTACCTGAAGCAGAAAGGGACTGGCCATTGTGACCTCCTGCTGATGCTGCCTACCTGAAGCAAAAAGGGACTGGCCACTGTGACCTCCTGCTGATGCTGCCTACCTGAAGCAGAAAGGGACTGGCCATTGTGACCTCCTGCTGATGCTGCCTACCTGAAGCAAAAAGGGACTGGCCACTGTGACCTCCTGCTGATACGGCCTACCTGAAGCAGAAAGGGACTGGCCATTGTGACCTCCTGCTGATGCTGCCTACCTGAAGCAGAAAGGGACTGGCCATTGTGACCTCCTGCTGATGCTGCCTACCTGAAGCAAAAAGGGACTGGCCACTGTGACCTCCTGCTGATGCTGCCTACCTGAAGCAAAAAGGGACTGGCCACTGTGACCTCCTGCTGATGCGGCCTACCTGAAGCAGAAAGGGACTGGCCATTGTGACCTCCTGCTGATGCTGCCTACCTGAAGCAGAAAGGGACTGGCCATTGTGACCTCCTGCTGATGCTGCCTACCTGAAGCAAAAAGGGACTGGCCACTGTGACCTCCTGCTGATGCTGCCTACCTGAAGCAAAAAGGGACTGGCCACTGTGACCTCCTGCTGGTGCTGCCTACCTGAAGCAAAGATAGACTGGCCACTGTGCTGCCTGCCTTTGGAGAGGGACCCTGGCCCTGTTCCCATATGTTGCCAACCACTTTCCACAAGAAAGGTACCTTTTAAACTATTTTTCTTTCTTCATCTCAAATGCAAGATTCACTCTTCTGTCAAGCAAGCAGGCTCCACTGTGCACCAGTGCTTTTAGAATATGCGGCGACTGCCTTCTGACTCCTGCTGCCCTGCAGGAATAGTGTTGCTATGTGTGCTATCTCCACCTGCTGCCTGCCAGTCAGGTTCCTGATGATTGGGAGCCACTGAAGAGCTAGCAGTCACTGTTTGGGAATCGGGAACCATCCACGTGGACAACTTGAGAAGAGTTGTGGTTCTTCCCACAGAGAGCAATGGAAAACTAATACTGAAATAAAAATGAAAGCTAACTTTGAAGAAAACTAAAATCAAAACTAAAATGTTACCTCCTGCAAACTCTTACTAAACTTTCAGCACATAAGAAAAGCCCTACAGGATGACACTGGAGGCATCCTGTTTCATACTTTGGCCAGCCAGATGTTTCTGGGACACCCACAAGGATAGCCTGAAGGCAGCAGCTCTCCCCCATCTTTTGCCCCCTCCCCACTCAGCAACTGGTATGCAGAGTGATATTGCCTCTGAAAATGGAGGTCTCTCTGACATGAATGTGGCTATTCCTCACCTTGCGGCAGCAAATTCTGTCAGTCAGTGATGCATTATGTGAAGATGCTCGCTTCCTCAAAGTTTAACCCACTGACCACATGCAGCCCTTGGATAGTCTCCCCTGCAGCTCACTGCTGTAAGCAGTCTCCCCCTGCCCCATTTCTCCCCTTTGCACCTCTCTTACTATATCTCTAGTCCCCTGGGGCCTAAAACAAGATTCTTTTTCCTCTCTAGCCTGCCAGACTCTGTAATTCCTTCCTGAGAGGAAACCACAACGTGGAGAGGTAGAGCATCTTTTGGCACTCTAGCCCACTGTACTCCATGGAAATACTGTGGGAATACAGCTCGTTAGTGGCAAGAGATGCTCTGTCCCTCTGTTCTCTGTGGTTTCTCCCTCAAGAATCTTATTTTCCATAGAGTAAAATGGGCTGGAATACAGTGGGCTAGAGTAAGGTGGGCTAGAGTAGCCACCTCTTCTATCTGAGCAGGGAGAGGAAAGCCTTCTCTACTCAGGGAAGGGAAGATGGGAAGGCAGGGTTTAATTTTTGCCTCCCCAAGATCCTGATGAAGATCACCCATGGGGAGGGGAGGTAAAGGGGGAAAGTGTGTGTGAGAGAGAGTGGGGGGATCTCCTCTCTCTCTCTCTCTCTCTCTCTCTCTGTGTGTGTGTGTGTGTGTGTGTGTGTGAGAGAGAGAGAGAGAGAGAGAGAGAGAGAGGAGGCGGGGTGTGGGAAGGCTGGGTGTGTGCATGTTTGTTCATGTTTTGTAGGGGAGAAAAAGGGAGTGCAGGCCCCACCCAATGCTGACTCTTACCATGCTCGTTGCTGGCATGCGGCCCTTGGGGGCAAAATGGTTGTCCACCCCTATTCTAAAGTAATGCCTATCCAGTATCCACAAATCCATTATTCAGAGGTAAGCTGGGGTGGAACATAAGAAAATGTGTCATCCTTCAATTGTGAGATGCTAGGAGGAGTTTTCACTCCCATCTCACTTATATCCCACTTTTAATATCTATCCACCCACCGGTCTTCAGCCATGTACACATTAATGTTGTGGCCAGAGTCAGACATTTGGATTCATGTATAGAAGGAAACCAGCTGCTGTACCTGTTCCTCCTACCCCCGGTTTCCACTGTCGCTTAGTGCAGTCACACAAAAATGAGAAGTGCAACAAGAATAGTGGGGAAAATAGGTGTCCATGGCAAGGAAGGAAGTGTGGAAGGAGTAGGCAGGAGCAACAGTGAATGGCTGTGAGACTCCAAGCTTTGTCGACAACGTCCACCTCTTATCTGATGCTGTGCACATGGCTCCAGTAAATGACTGTCTTACGATATTTTGTCAGGAAGTCCCTGTGCGGTGTTTGGATTATTTTGTTAGTCATCCATGCAAATCTCAGCATATGAGGTAGCAAACATCATCAGGTCTGGCTGCCAGAGAACAACCTGGTTAGGGCTCCAAAGGGCTTAACTTTGGTTTAGGAACACATTCCGAGGAAGCTAGTGCACAATGTAATGTCAGTGGGACAAATGATGAAGCCGTCTATGAGGGAACTGGATCACAGGTCTGTCTAGCTATTAAAGCTCAAAGAAGTGTGCCAGTCTGGGGCGGCTCATACATAGGACAACATTGAGGGGGTGAAGCTGTGATGAGTTGATGTGTGAAGCTGTGAGCATGATGACATGCCAAGCTTTCTCCAAGAGTTCAAGAAAGCTCAAGGGGGAGATGCCATTTGGAGCTGTGATGATTGCTTATCAAGACTCTTGTTTTTGTGGGGGAACCCTTAGACAAAAGGGATCGAGCAATAGGAGAAATATCCTCCCCCTACTTGCGCGTGTGCGAGCACACAGAGAGAGAGAGAGAGAGAGAGAGAGAGAGAGAGAGAGCACTATCACAGACACCTTACAGGATAACATTAAAAATATATCTTCCAAATAGAATAGATATAATTGTTCTGCATATGTTGGAGAGGATGTCAGGAAAAAGGGACATATGCTCATATGTGGTGGAGTTGTAAAAAGTATTGGTGTTTTTGGCGAGAGGTTTTTACAGAAATATCGAAAATATTGGTACTAATTTAGAGGTCTGTCCAAAATTAGCATTGTTATCAATAACTGAGAAGCTTATTTGTGATCAAAATACGAAGGAGTTAATTGTAAACTTGTTAACTGCGGCCAGGCTAATGATAGCGAGAAATTGGAAAGTACAACATGTTTTCCTAATAACAGACTGGTATAAGGAAGTTTGGGACATAGCCCTAAATGATAAACTAACTAGTAGTATCAAATGCAAAAAAGGATTGCGAAAGAAGAATAATTTTATGGAGATATGGAATCAATTACTAGACTATGTATTAATAAAGGGGAAGGGTAACATGCCTTGTCAGGATATGTTATATTTTTGGAATTTAGACTTTATTTGATCAAGAGGATAGAAGTATATTAATTGGTCCCTTGGAGGGTGGGGGGGAGCACTTTATGATTTATTGTATGTTGATTATGTTATATTTGTGTGATAATTTTGTATTTTGCTAAATATATTTTCTGTGTTATAATTTGTTTTGAAAAATAAATAAAATATTATATATATATATATATATATATATTCCTTGTCCCAACATGAAGAGTGAATATGCTAAATTTTGGCCGGAGACTATAAAGGAAGCGGAAAGGAAGAGAGATCCAAGAATTATAGAGATAATGAGAGAAAGGGGTGGCGAGGGGGAAATGTGCACAAAAGCAGTGCCAATTATATGTACTTGGGCTCTGTGGTGGTTGGGTAAGAGGAGGGCTAAGGGATTCAGCTAAAGGGCTTTGTGGGAAAAGAGAATTTGGGCAGGGACCAGCCATTTCTTCCTGTCTTGTTGACTTGGGAAGCTGCAATTCTTTTTGCATTTGGTCATGTTTTAGATCAGTGTTCTCCAACCTTGGGTCCCCCAGGTGTTTTTGGCCTACAACTGCCCAGCATGCCCCAGCCAGCTATGCTGGCTGGGGCATGCTGGGAGTTGTAGGCCAAAAACATCTGGGGACCCAAGGTTGGAGAACACTGTTTTAGATGGAGGCCTTGGTAATTGACCTGGCTGCCGCTTCAGGAACTCCCTGCTGTCTCAAGATAGAGGATTTGCTGCCGCCATTAGGAACTGGAGCGCATCCTAAATTGTGTGGGAAATCGCTGTGTTTTTCAGTGAGCTTAGCAAAGTCTTTTGCAGTCTTCATTAGCTTTGGCCTATCCATCTGTTACTCATGTCAGGTTTAACCTCTGTCAACCTCTGTTTAAGTGCTCATGTCAGGTTTAACCTCTGGATTATAGGCAAGCAAGGTAAAAATAAAACATCTGGGGAAGTAATGTGATACACCTCTCTTTAAATTGCCTCTGAATGGTCTTGAGTTATTGAAAGGAAACAGGAGAAGGGAAGGAGGTCTCATTCTGGCTCCTTGGCAGAGGGATCAAAAATGTTTTTCCAAAGGGAAGTATATTGTCCTGACATTGTACCCCTAGAACCTGTAATCTGAGATTAAATACCCCCCCACACACACACACTATTTTTCAAATGGCTGGTGTGGTGGAAGTTAAATTATTGGTTTAAACCAGCCTTCCCCAAACTAGTATCCTTCAGATGTGTTTGGACTACATCTCCCATAGTTCCAACTCAGCATGGCCATTGACCACCATTGGCCATGCTGGCTGGGAATTATGGGAGTCGTAGTCCAACACATCTGGAGGGCACTAGGTTAGGGAAGTCTGATTTAAACTGTCCCTTGAAAGAACCCAGCTTTTTTCCCATTAGGAAGGTGTGAAAGCTTTCTGTGACATGTCGGTAGTTTCTCTTTGCCCAAAACTTCTGTGACATCTCCCCCTCCCCCTTTTTTTTAACCACAGTGCTGCTTTACACAAGGCTGGCAGTGCAAGACTGGTTGGGTATAAATTGCCCATTTTACAGTAGAAGCCTATACATGTCTACTCAAAAACAAACCCCCTTGAGTTTAGTGGGACTTACTCCCAGGTAAGCGTGTATAGAATCGCAGCCTTGAGTTGCCCCCTCGATGATCTTCAGCCCCCCAAACTTACGGTCTTCTGATGCAGAGCAGGAGGAGTGGCAGAGGCGATCTTCACCTCCCCGTCCTCCCACCCTGAATATATATATTTTTGCTAAGAATGGCATTTTTGCCCATCTAGCTGGGGCACTTTAGAGGGGGTGGGAAGGAGGCTGGAGAGGCCTCAGGATAGCTCATAGCCTGACCTCTCCGGTCTCCTCCCCTCCCTGTCCACCAAAATGCCCCCTTTCCCCCATCTCCAAGGTCGTTTTCCTGACCTCGGAGGGCAGCCCGCGCGGTACTTTCCATGCCGGCTGTGAGGAGGCGGGGGTGTGTGTGTCAGTTCTCTGATTCCCTGCTCCAAGGTTAGAGCACTATGTCTGACCTTGGATCGGGAACCTGAACTAGAGAGCTTCGGCTATTGGGCGGTGTAGAGATGATGATGATGATGATGATGATGATGATGATGATGATGATACAGGCCTGTGGCTCACGCTGGCTCAGCTTGTCTGAGCGTGGAAAGCTAAGCAGGGTCAGGCCTGGTTATTACTTGGATGGGAGACCCCTCCTCTAGTTTCCTTCATTGAGCAGGGGGTTGGACTCGATGGCCTTGTAGGCCCCTTCTAACTCTATGGTCTATGAATCTATGATGATTATGATTATGATTATGACAACTACTACTATCCTCTGACACTGTCTCGGGGCCATAGGATTGCTCTGTAAATTCCTTACTTATGCTGCCAGCCATCTGTAATGCAATGCTATGAAATACACACACACACGCACGCACACACAAATAGTTCAATATACTTCAGATTTCTAGTATTGTGTAGCGCAATCCTAGGCATGTTTACTCAGAGGTAACTTCCACTGTGTGTTCACTGGAGCTTGGTCCCAAGTAAGTGTGCATAGGATGGCAGCTTTGGTCCCTGTTCAAACAAGTTTTGTTCAGCTGCGAGAACATGTTTTGGTAACTCTTCATTCAAACAAACCAGAGGAATTTTGGGGGTGGGCGGGTGGGGTGTGATCACACATGACAATGAAGCCAAAAAGGGGAGCGAAAGTTACAGAAAGAATTGTGCTTTTCCTTCTATCACAATTCCAGCATAACTTACAGAAATGAATTTTATGGGGATGAGATGCATGAACTTGAGCTTCTGAGTTTCAGCCTCAGAAACTCTTTTTATATATATTTTACACTAGAAGCACAGTTATATAACATGTACTGCCATGTCACACATGCTAAAGACATAAGAGGATGGATCCGGCTTCATGGATTTAGAAAGAGAAAGGAATAGAGGGGAAATGCAGAGAACAATGAGAGGTTGGCCCAGGTAGGAAGGACTATGCATAGCGTACCAGATCACAGTGCCCAACAAATCCTGCTTAATCCTAGACCAAGGGTGAGGAACCTCCAGCCCATGAGCCCAATCCAGCCTGCAAAGCCTTCGCCAGTAGACACCCCCCTCCCCATCACCTTTCAGTAGTTTAATTAAAGTAACAATGCATTGTTGATCAATGTTAGCTAAAGATGTGGGAAAGGGTCTTCTCTGTGGAACTCCATTCTTAGGGAAGCCCTCCTCGTATCCTCTCTGTTGCTCTTCTGCCAGTGAGCAAAGGCCTTTCTCTTTCAACAGGCATTTGACTTGCCAAAAGACACAGATCATCCGTTGGAAAGGCCTTCAGACTTGATCACAGCCTCAGATGTGAGCAATATTATCCTATTCACATGCAACATTCTCTCCAGCAGCGATGCAAAAAGTGCAGCCCGTGTGAAGCCTGCCGCCCACCAAGTCATTTGTGGCTGTCCCCCAGGCACACACACCCCTGCATCTGCTTCAATGGTGGCACTGCCTACCCTTCCTTATCTCTATTCAGACATAAGGGAGAGATTCACTTGCTAGAAACCCAGGTCAGGGTCTCTGGGGCAACCGGGATTGCTGCTTTACCACTGCTAACGGTGCTAAAGCAGTGATTGGGTCAGGGTTGCTTGGGCAGGGAGGAGGCTGCAGCCTCCTCCCAACCCAGTTGGGATCGCTGATTTACTGTCACTACTCTGGGTGTCTCCTCCACATTCCAGTGTGTGTGTGCGTGCATGTATTCACATGTGCTCCTCAACAGACACACCCCGGCAACACAAGATTTGGCCCTCAAGGCCAAAAAGATTGCACACCCCTGCTCTACAAGATGGATCTACTGGTCCTTTATTCAATCATTCTTGTAGGTGAAGTTGTGGTAAGAAAAGAAATGGATTATTTGTTTTGTTGCCGGTGATAAAACTGAAAACTGTGTTGGGGGAGGAACTTTTGTGGCTCCAATTAAAAAGCAGAACAGATGTTGGCCTCTTAAAAACAAAACAAAATGCCCATTAAAATCACTGTGATTCACTATAACAAGATTATTTTCCCTGCAGAGGGTTTGCTTCAGGAATGCATTCAATGGAGGAAGAGCTTTCTAATAAGCACCATGCATCAATAGATTCCTGTTGACTTCCATCAAAACAGGCTGAAGACATTTCCCCCATGGGCACCAGGGGGATTGCTCTGCATTTGCTATTACAATGGGTTCAGAGGAGCCAATTCTCAGATGCCTTATCTAAGGCTCTCTGTGCTGTAGCAGTAGGCATCCCTTAATGTCTACTTGCGCTGATGGCACTGTAACAGGTGGGAAACTGAGACACTGTGAAATTAGCTTGCTCAGAAACTCTATGGCAACTAGGCACCTAAAGGCACAATCCTATGCATGTTTAGACAGAAAAAAGGCCTAGAACTCCCAGCATGCTGGGAGTTGTAGGCCTTTTTTCTGTCTAAACATGCATAGGATTGCACCCTAAGAGTGCCATCCTATGCTTGCTAACTCTGGAGTAAATAATGAGCTGGATTGTGCTGTAAACTTATTTCTAGTACTTCTACAGTTCGTCCCAATCAAGATCGCTACAGGTTATAGAAAACTGGTCATCTGGACATTTAAAGCACAGATCATAATTTGTCACCTTCCCACTCAGCGCACTTAAATGCTTTCAGTAGGGTCCCTCTCACCTTGCCATAGGTTAGCAGCTATGCCTGGAAGGTCTGGTTGTGGTGGAGGCTTTTTTTTCATTCTAAGCTGGAAACATTTCTCGTTTGACAGGATTTTAATGTTTAAAGTTTGACTACGCTTGGGGTTTGTACCACATATATTTTAGATTGCTTTTCTAGTTTATTTATCGTGGTGTTTCGGGTGTGGGTTTTGTTTTTTTTTTGCTGTTTGATATACATTTTCCATTTTGTGTTTCTTACGCTGTGAAGCCACCCTGGGTGCCCTACAGGTGGAAGAGTAGGGTATAAATAATTGACTTATTTATTACTTCTGTTTAACGGCGTCATCTTGCATCAGCTCCACCTGGAGAGAAGGCTGTGACCCTTTCGATCGAATGAAAGCCTGATGACCATCATTCCATCATGCCTCTGTCACCTCAAGGCCAGCCTATGCACATGATGTAGGTCTGATTTCAGAAATGTTTCAATCACTTCAGCTGGTAAAGGATGCAGTTTCCTGCCTCCTAATGAAGGCAGACCTCCTGGAGCATAATTGCACGGATGTTCCAGTGTCTATGCTGACTTGCTGTTATCTCGGGCACGGTTCAAGGAGCTGCTTTTAACCGTAGGCCATAAATCCCTACATGGCTTAGGCCCAGCATACCTCAGAGAGACCACTTCTTCCCATCTGTCCCATTACAGTCTTCAAGATCCACTGAGGGTGCCCTCTTAATGACATCATCTGTGCCTCCGACTCAGGCAGCAAAGATAGTAAGAGAGGCATTCTTGGGTGCTGCCTCCCTGAACTCGCTGTTACTGCAGAGTCACCAAGGTCAAAGAGTGACCACCAGTTAGAATTGCAAGATGTATCTGTTTGGGCCGGCCTTTGAGGCTCAGGTCAGGTGTAAGTCTGTAACGGATAGGGACTTTTCGGCAAAGTTTAACCTTTGTTTAAATGTGACTCTGTTCTGCTGGGATATTATTTTTGCTTTTGTTACACATCCTGAGTTTACAAGCTGGTGGGCTACAACATATGAATGAATGAATGTTCTGCAATCTGTACCAAGTCTGAACACAAGACGAACATCACATTACTTCCACCACCACCATCTCTATTTCCTTCCCTTTCCTCCCTTTACTCATCAGACTAGTTCACCATGTGCAGCACATTTCGAGCATGAATTGAAAGTAGGGTGGTCATCATATGTCCTATTTTACAGAGGACCATCCTCTATTTGAAGGGCTATCAGGATGGTCCTCTATTTGAAGGTGTTTTCAATGTGAAGGGCTGTCCAGCTCAAGTCTGATTTAAAGATAAAGGAGGGAGAGCGAGCAGAGGCCTTGAAGTTGCCCATCAACAGTTAACACCTGAACAGCAGGATAAGCAAGCACACAGATCGAGTTTTCCCCACAATGGTGACATGTATTATGTTGTACTTCTGTTACTAAGGTATGGTCTGAAGGCATGTGAGGCGCTGAGGCAGCCACCATGCTGAAGCTAAGCAGGTCTGAATCTGGTCAGTGCTTGGGGGGGAAGACCTGGGAACTGCATGTAGCCACCGTGAGTTCCATGATGGAAGAGAGGTGGAATAGAAATAAATAAATACTATAATTTATAGTAATAATGTCTACATTTGAATATGTACATATAAATGAAGCTATGCAAATTTTATGCAAATCTTTGTCCTCTTTGGTGATGCATTTCCTCTTTTTAGGCAATTGTGCTTTTCCTCCTAAGAATTGTGCTTTTCCTCCTAAGAATTGTGCTTTTCCTCCTATCACAATTCCAGCATAACTTACAGAAATGAATTTTATGGGGATGAGATGCATGAACTTGAGCTTCTGAGTTTCAGCCTCAGAAGCTCTTTTTATATATATTTTACACTAGAAGCACAGTTATATAACATGTACTGCCATGTCACACATGCTAAAGACATAAGAGGATGGATCCGGCTTCATGGATTTAGAAAGAGAAAGGAATAGAGGGGAAATGCAGAGAACAATGAGAGGTTGGCCCAGGTAAGTGGCCACACTAATCCAAAGAAAGTGGGCTTGTCATAAGTACAAAAGTTATGTGAATTGGCCCTGACAAACATTCTGCTTGATGTTCAAAAGTGGTAGCTAAGTTTTAGATGCTCGCCATGGAAAACAATAAAAGACAAATCATCATCGAAGAGGGACAGCAGAGAAGTCACAAAATGTGAAACTTCAATCTCTAAAGAAGAACATGTTTGCAAGTAAGTAGGTGGCTCTTGCTCTGGAGGGGTCCTAGGGCGGATCCACATTACACTGTATATCATCAAGTTAGCAGAACGGTACTGCTATATATTCACTTTCTGCAGTCACTACTCACAGGGCACACTCTCATTAAATGTACTGCACTCATCCCGGTTTGCCACATCACACCTAACTCCATAGTGGTAGAACTGGCTGTTCCCTTGAAAAGGGTTTTAAAAAAATTCTTCCTTGTCTCTGCACAGGTGTGAACGAGTGCAGCAGTGATCTTTAAAAAATGAAAGGAAAAAGCTCTTCTAACCCCTCACTAAAATGAAGAAGGTGATGGCAGCTGCTGCCACCGCCACCACCCTCCCACGAGGTCGGGGTCAATCCCGCAGGATCAGCGTGCCGTGGCCCTCCCCTCCACCCAAATGCAATTTCCCAAAGCAGTGTTCCTCCCGTTCTGAGTTTCCCGAGTACAAGGCTCCTGTTGAATCAATATGATACACTTGGGAGTAAGGGCATTGGAGAGAATGTGATTTACTCCTGAGCAGTAGACATGCCGTTTGGCTAATTTACAGGTCCCGTTCTTTTGGCCAAGGGGTGAACGCAGCTGTTGAAACAAGGGGGGAAAGCCTCCAATGGCAGAACTGGGTGTTGCCTTGAACACGGAGAGGAAATGGCCCTTTAAAAGAAAGGGTTTTTGTTGTTTTGGTCAATTGGGTCTACGAAGCTACAGAGGTGCAAATGTGTGAAGCAGCAAGATTTTTTTTAAAAGAGGGAAAAAAACATCTCCTGTAGAGATGTTCACGTATCTGGGGGGGGTGCCCCACCTCACTTCGTCTCTCCGCAGCGCCCCCCTGCCGCTCGATCCTCAGCAGCGCGGAGCAATTCTCCGTGCCGCTTGAGCCGGCTGCGATGGGACCGTCGCAGCCGGAGCGGGCACCGGGACCCGATAAGGCCCACTAAGCTTGGGTGGGCATGAGTGGGGCCGATTTCGGCCCGCTACGCCCGCTCGAGGCGAGCGGTTACATCCCTATGACCTGTCCCGTGCCTGCCACAAAACAACCAATGGTGGACACCTCTCTTCTCCACCAGTTTGGGAGACACACGTCACGCCACATTTCCCCCATCCCTCGAAAACTACTGGCTAACTCCAGTGAATACACTTTCATTGCCACACCTCGGGTCAGGTGGGCAATGACAGTGCAACTTTAGCACACACTAGCCGCATACTGCGGTAGTGAGCTGCAATAACTAAAAAAACCATGATAAACCTAGTCCGGGAAATTCTAGAAGAAACCAGGAATAATTACTCAAGACTAGCATGACCAGCACTGAAAGCTACATGTGTCGTGTGCTCCACAAGTCACGGCTGTGATACAGTACTGTAATAAACCTTAGGTGTGGCTCTGGCCCTAGAGACAATCTACCAAAGGAGGAAAAAATTGTGGAGGTGCTGATGATGGGACCCTGCTTGGCTTCATCCAGAATGACAGGCCGCCTTGCTGTGACTTTTGTCTTCCTTGAATCACTCCATATGTAACAGGTTTGAAAAGCTGTTGGGATGCCAGGGAGAAGAAAAAAGATCCAAGAAAGCTTTGCTTTGCCGCTCAGCAGGGGTGACCCATGTGTCAAATTGTTTGTTAAATTGAATCCTATATCCTAGTCTCCACTCGAAGCAAAACAAGGAGAGCCACAATTACAACTTCATTCCCTGATTACATGGCTCAGCGGGATAAGTGCTCCACAATTTGCCGCTCTACGGCCAGTTCATCTTTAAACTGAAACTGTGTCTTAATTGTATCCATTAATAGCCCATTTTCAATCAAAATTTGCGGCCTGTTGCTCAAGCGGCACCAGCCACAGGTTTCTGACATGCTCTGCTGCTTAAATCCCTCCAATGAGATCTTTGTGTTTGTATTTATTAATGTACTTGCTCAGCAAGATTTTTTTCCTCTCTCTCTCTCCCCTAAAGCCTCCATTTTAAGCCTGCGGACCACGCATATGATTTAACCATTGTGCCAAGGTAGAACAGTCAGCTGGGATTTATAGCTGCAGGTTATGCAGGCAAAATCCCTTTTATGGGTTCTGTACATTTTTAGCTATAGATACATTTGTCTGTGGCAAAACAGGCCAAGGCTGACTTTTCCCCCCTCTCTCTTTTTAATTCCCTACCGGTAAATGATGTCACTAGCCATAAATTTCAGAGGTAGCCTTTGGGGGATTTTGTGGCATACCACCATTATTTCAGCTTAAAAGAGAAGCTGTTACTGTGAGTATCTAACGGAAGTAGCAGTCTGATTTTTAAGGCTTTCAAGATGGGGAGTCCAAGGCATGCAGGGTTTCAGGAGCAGCTGGCACAAACTGTCACTCCCGTCAGGCAAATATGGCCCCAAATGGTTGCAATGGTGGCTTTTGTTCCACCCATTTTCCTGCTTAGCACATAACACTAACCCATGGTTATGTAACCCATAGCTAGTTGGCTGCCCAGTGTTTGTCTGGTGGATGATCAAACAAAATGTGGTTTGTTTGTTTTTCAGTTCCTGGGTTATTTCTTTCCCTCCTCCTTTACCCACTCCCTCCCTGTGTCTCAGATGCCTTTGCAGTGTTGAAGTACTGGCATGTAGAGCGACTGGTTATTTTACCACGCCTTGCCTGCCACCTCTGCGGCGAAACATCCCATGAACAACCCACAATTCTGGGTTCACATGTAATGACAACCCATGCTTTTAAACAAGCCAGAGTTCACAATCTAACAACAAGCCATGGCTTCTCTTTCTGGGTTGTTTATGGTGAATGAACTATGTTTTGTTAGCAAGGCTGGGTTCACACATCATGACCACCCAGAAGTCAACAGCCCGTGGGTTAAATAAACCATCGGTTCGCATTATGTGCAAACCAGATCTATTTTTTTTCTGCAATTCTGTTTCCTGTAAAATGTTTATCCCACCTGTTTCAAATTATTCCAGCAAGATTCTAGCAAATCAACAACCCTTGAATCACCCTCAGTGGCTGGGTTCGGACGACACGCTGCAACCCCATCAAGGGTTGCATATTCATAATGGTGGCCACACACACCCAGCACACGCCACAGCTCAGCGTGGGTTAAATATCCCATGTGTCATGTGAACCCGGGCACTGAGTTAGACCATTGGCCCATCTAGCCCAGTATTATCCACACTGACTTGCAGTGGCTCGCCCGGGTTTCAGGCAGGGTTTTTCCTAGCCCTACTTGGAGATGCCAGGGATTGAATCTGGGACCTTCTGCATGCAAAGCAGGTGCTCTACCACACTGATATTATGGCCCATCCCTAATCCATGGCCAGTGGATAAGTGGAGTGACTGAGTGCTTGTTTCTTCTGGGAGAATGTATAACATATATGTGTGCTTCTAGAGAGATTAGCTAAGCGTTCCTGACTGTTAAGGGCTTTGTGAATTCTAAACTATTACCTCAACTTTCTAAAGAAAGTACATAAGCACTGTATAAAGGTAACAATTCTTAAGCACAGAAGTGCACATATTTCCCCATCTTCAAAAATGCATACATGCCAAAGAGGTAGAATATAGAGGTTTGCACGAAGAAACCAGGGTCCACCAGGGTTATCTGTACCCTGAACCCAGCATTGCCCTTGTCATGAATCAAATAACCCTTTCCTCACTTGGCTACTACTTCCTTACAGGGCCAGCATCAAAGGTAGGCATGACTGGGCACCTGCCAAGGGCCCACACTCCAGCAGGGGCCCACTGAGAAGAGCCCCCTGGGCTTTCTCCTCCTCCTCCTCTTCACCATTGCAACCTGCTTGTTCGCCACCAAGGAGGAGCAGTCGATGCCACTGCCTACTTGCTCCCTGGCTCTCTGCCTGTCAAGCAAGCAAGCGGTAGGTAGTAATGATGAGAAAGAGGATGAGGAGCAAGAGCAGCTGGTGACAATGGTGGTGAGAAGGTAGACTCACTGATGTAGGGGGCCCATGGAAGATGTCTCGCCCAGAGGTCATCAAAAACCTGAAGCCAGCACTGCCTTATCTTGTACTGAGGATACATATTGGGCATATGTCAATATCTTTTGGTGCTATATGGCTCACGCTGGCTCAGCTTGTCTGAGTGTGGAAAGCTAAGCAGGGTCAGGCCTGGTTATTACTTGGATGGGAGACCCCTCCTCTAGTTTCCTGCGTTGAGCAGGGGGTTGGACTCAATGGCCTTGTAGGCCCCTTCGAACTCTATGATCTATGAATCTATACCTCTAGCTTGCATTCTCCGACATTAAACCTAAAAACATCTGCATACTCTATTTGTGAAGGACCAGCACCCGGGTCCTATGCGTGAGTTCGGCGCTTAACGGGTTAACTGGCACTGAGTTACAGCCCGTACAAGCAAGTGGAACCGACTAGGAGGTTTGCACACACAAGAGGAAACTAGAGCCCTTTGAATGACTAAATAAGGCTTTATTTATTTACACAATATATGGAGCGGAACTAACAGCTTTCTAGGAATACTACAACGTCAATATGACCTGATGTGACCCCCAAGTTTATCAATGAACAGGCTCCCAGGCTAGCGCATTGGGATTAGTCAGTTACCTTAGACTAAAGACTTCACGCTAGTCAATTTCAGCCTGGCTCCGGGTCTGTCCGATCTGGGGAGGCTGGAGGATGGATCTTGATCAAAAGCACCCCGTGTTCCCAACAACCAACAAAAGGAGGGGAGAGGGGTTTTCTACCCCTGGGTTTCCTGCTCTCCCCGCCCTCAAGGGTCAGGTGGGGCTATGCCTGCCCCTTCGGGATGCCGGTCCGTCTGGCTGCTTCCCTGTAACCCAATCTCCCTTCTTCGCCCCCCTCCCCCTTGGAAGGAGACTGGTGTGTGCGTGTGCATGTATACTCGTGTCAGGCTTTCTCCACACTATTCCTGATCTAAGATTAATAACAATCTGAAACAGTTGGGGGCGAATATATCATTAGAGAAAAGGGGGGAAATAGGTCAGTTGACATTTCTATACTTAATATCTCTAGCTTCCTTTCAGTAGAAACATAGGTTAAAATTGAGCCACAGGTGACACACATGCTCCAGCTCTTGAAAGGGCTGCAAGGAAGGAAGCCTAGTTTTTTAAAATTACAAAGGAATACTTTAACCTTGTCTTTCCGCCCCTGCCCACCAAGTGCATTCAAAAGCTTTCCTAATCCAGGGAGAGGAACAAAAGACTCTGTTTGTAGCTGCTTTCCACACCATTAAATTATGCTGTGGATCAATAGCAGACAAATGACTTTGGTGGCCAGTGGTTAGTTGATGAGATTCTTCTTTTATTACCGTTCCGATTCATGTGCCTCAGTGCAAGGAGAAGTGCGAATGATTTAATTTCGCTCCCGGACAATTGTTACTTAAATATGTAAACCTGTTTGCCAAAGGTACTTTAGACAATGCAGCAAAGTTGAACAGAGGGGAACTTCCGCTTTCCTTTCCAGTGACACAGAGCGATTTATGGCCCCTGTTCGAATCCCATAAAAGTAAGCACTGCTCAAAGGTTTCAGAATTACAATAGCAGTTAAGAACCGAAGGCAGTAGCTAAAGATTGGGTTTACTGTAACAGATGGACTGACAGCCATTCTTTAAAAAACTATACATCATTGTAAATGATGCAGGAAAACAGCAAACGCTGCATTAAGTAATGGCAAGAGCAGCCCAAAGACTGTGTACTGACCTCCTGGCTGCATGCTGACATTGGAGCTCTGCTGGCTTCAAAGAAATTGTTCCTGAATAACACCAACCGAATGGGAGCCAAACTCAGACACTCTGTTCTACGTGTTTCTGATGAATTGCTGGTGATACATTAATGGTACTGTATCTTTGAGATATTGATTGGGACAAAGTAGAATTGGAGCCCTGAGGAAATAGTAGTAAAAATCACGATGATGATGATGATGGATGATGATGATGATGATGATGATGATTAGATTCATTCATTCATTCATTCATTTATTTATTAAAAGGCAACCCTGCCTGTTCCCACCTGGTAAGTTTGTAGGGGGAGGGGAGGAGAGCGGCCAGAATAGAGGGAGGGGACAGGGGGAGACAAAGTGTCGAGGAAGCAGCAAAGAAACCAGGGTGGCGCATGGCGGGCAGGGGAGCTGGAGTGGCGGAAGGCAGCTTGCCCAGGGTCCCCTGAAACATGGCAGTGCTGCCGATCCCAGTAAACCTGATCACATCTCTGTAAAACAAGTCAGTATTATTATCTGTATATTTCATCCTCATTGGGGGAGGGGTGGTGCAGCTTCGGAGAATAATGTCTTTTTTTAAAACACCACAAATTCAGTTTGTGACTGGGGCAAAATTAGCAATTTTTAAATTCCTTCTTCCCCAAGTAGTAGAACTTTGGGGGCAACTTTTCTCTGGCCAGTTTTTGTCTGCAAGAGATACAACCCTGCGGTTTTATAGAATTATACCAGAATTCCCAACCACTTGATTGGATTTTGTAAGAAATTTACCAGTCCTAGGAATGGCCAAATAACAACAACAACAACAATCCTTTTCTAAACAGCAAAAACCCCTGTTCTTTGTCAATCACAGGATGGCTGTAGCGTATAGGGCAGGGGTGGGCAACTTGTGCCCCTCCAGATGTTTGGCCTACAACTCCCATCAGCCCTCACCATTAGCTATGATGGCCAGGGCTGATGGGAGTTGTATGCCAAAACATCTGGAGAGCCAAGTCGCCCACCCCTGCTCTAAGCACGATAATAACATCCCATGGAAGTATTACTGGGCATGCTGTGGGATGCTCGAGACCCAGAAACATCAGCTAGCAATATTAACTAAATAGTTATGTGGAACCTCAGCTCATTGCCAAAGGAGACTGTCTCACCTCAGCTTAATGAGAAGGGTAAGGGATTTGGTTTCTTGCCAGAACATATCTTTGAATCCTGCTGTAGTTCAGTGGAGGAAGAGGACACATGCATTCAGAAAGTCCCAAATTCAGTCCTTGGCATCTTCAGGTAAGGCTAGGAAAGACCTCTGCCTAAGCCATTGGAGAGGAGCTGCCAGTCACCATAGACCAGGGATGGGAAACCTCCAGCCCATGTGCTGGATTCGGCCTGCCAGGCCAGCCCATCCAGGCTGTGGATCCTTGAGCAAGGCCCCTCCCTGAAGGCCCCCCCCCCATCCAAAGCCCCACTCCCTCAGAAGGAAGAGAGCGGGTTGGGAGAGCAATTGAGCTGCGGCCTCGAGGATTGTTGCTCAAGCTTGTGTCTCGGGCAGCTTCCGTCCCCGCTCCCCTTTCACCATCAGGGAAGGAAAGGCAGGGGGGAGTAAAGCCACTTTGCTCCTCCCTCAGCTGGTGCCTGGAGAAGCCACACCTCCAGATGCCAGCCAGGGGAGGTCCCTTTGCCTGCTGCTCCTTGTCCCAACCTTGGATATGGCAATAGCTTGTCTTGCCTTAATAAAGGGTAAGTTTGTGCTATGCGTATTACGAGATTATCATCCACCATACAATCTTCTGCACAACACCACCATTCCCAATTTCTCTCTCTTCCGCCCCCCTCTGTCTCTACCTCCTTGGTAGCTCTATAATTTGTGTGTGCTGACATCTGCTTCAGAGGTTCATTCTCTTTCTCACTCTCTCTCTCCTCTAAGTAATTTTTTTGTACAAGTGCCAAGCTGTATTTTGTTGACCAAATCACTTTGTCACCAGAAATACATGCACTCCTTTGATGAAATGCATTTAATTGACAGAATGGTTTGAAGCGCATGAATTTCAGTGGAGTAAATGATATTAGGGGGATTAGACTGAGAATTTCATCAGAATTTGCTGCTATAGGAAATGAGCTTCATTGATCATTTTTGTCAAAGCCAGGGGGAAGCCATTTTATCAAGCAGACACATTTATTTAATAAACAAGACTCCAGAGTGCTGCAGCCCTTCCAAGCCAGTCTATTCCGGCCCACAAAGAAACCTGTTAAAAAGGATATTAGTATGTCAGGCCGCCCATAAAAGCAAGTTACTACTAGCTGGAGATGTCGGCCTTGAATGTCAGAATCATCAAGGTGGCCACTAGACTAGTATGCTGGCAGTGGCATCTCAAGGGCCTCCAGAAGCTCAGATAGTCCAGCAGCCTTCACCAACCTGGTGCCCTTCAGCTGCATTGGACTTCAACTCTCATCAGCCCCAGTCAGCATGGTGGCCAATGCACAGGAATGCTGGGAGTTGTAGTCCAACACATCTGGAGGGCAGGAGGTTGGGGAAAGCCAGCATAAAAAAAACAAAATCTTGTGCCGCCACATAGCCTGGGGTCAGTACTTGTTGCCAAATGGAGCACTTGATTGGATTTTACGGTAAATCCCGGGAATGTATTCTTGGAGCTCACGTACATGTTGTGAACCAGCCTTCCCCAACTGGCACCCTCCAGATGTGTTGGACTACAATTCCCATCAGCGATCACCCCTGACCAGCCTGTTGGATGGTGGTGATGAGGTTTGTAGTCCAACGCATCTGTCGGGCACTTGGTTGGGGAAGGCTGTTGTAAACTATGACCTTGTGGCCAGAACAAATATTCAGATATAGTGGGTGCATGTGTTCCATCTGGGGCTGCATTGCTTACATTTAGAAGCATAGAAAGGGGTTTACAGTCATATCTTAAAGCAGAAAATACAGTTCACTCTAGAGTTTTGTTTTTACTCTGAAGAGATAGCCATCCTGAGCAATGCAACGGGAGTAAATTCCTAGCTATGAGCTATGCCGGGCAACAGAATGTTTGCAATTCCCTTTCCCCTTTAGACTCTGCTTTCAATAAGAGCAAGGCGCAGCCAGGAGGATGTTGCAGACTAAATGGACTTTCAGCACTTCTTCCAGCCCCTGCCCATGGACAAAACGGTATATCAGTTAGTATGTGAGGGGAGGGGGGAGTGTGAGAGGAGTGTGGAATGTTGAGATGTCTGCTGATTGGCTGAGAGAGTGAGAAGGGGGGGCGAAGCCTGTGATATATAAACAGTGGGCGGTGCTGTTCAGGAGGGAAGTCAGCCGCAGAGGGCTGTCTGGAGAGAGGGGGGGGAGAGGGGTTTTTTGAGAGCTGTGGAAGTGATCTGATTCTGAAGGGGCTGTGGAGTCTGGAGTCTGAGGGAGTCTGAAGAGAGAGAGGGAGAGTGGGTACATAAGTCTGAGTGGAGTTGGGAGCTGGAGTCTGAGAGAGGGAGAGAGGAAGTTTTCAGTGCTTAGAATCCAATAACATTATCCTTTTCCCTACCCTTAATTGTAGTTAAATAAACTTATTTCATTTTCAAAACTTAAAAGGTGTGGCCTGAATTGGTTACCCTGGAGGGGGTTTGTGGCAGCGGGGGAGACTGGGAGAGTGTGGGTGGGGTCTGACAGGCGGACACAGTGTGAAGGTGGGATTTCACCATAATAAAGCTGCGAGTTCGAATCACAGGTGGTGGTGAGCGGTGAGGGGCATCACAGCCAGCTTCAGCACTCTGTGCTCCAAGGGGACAGAGGCCTTTTGGTGGGGCCCACCTATGCACCCATGTCCCCTTTGTCCCATGTTTACCTCCTGCATCAGGGAATTGCAAGAAATCTAAAATGGCAGCCAGCTTGCAATTGCCCATTGCAAAACTATACTGCTGCTGTGGTCCACCACCACTGCTGCTGCCTACCAGTGGTGGTAAGCCCACACGGGGCCTACGAGACATCTGGAGGCCCACCATGAGGCAGCACTCCAGGGGAGGGGGTGGTCTCAAACCTGGAGCCGACCCTTACCTGGGTAAAAGGTCATCAACTAGATATATTATTTCCCAATTGCTCCCCACCTCCCTGCTTTGCCGATGGCAGCTCTCAAGTGGAAGGCGCATGGTATGGAAGGAAATAGAGAGGGGTGTTTAATTTGAATGATTGTCCTACATCTATGGCAAGGATGGGGAACCTGTGGCCCTCCTGATATTGTTGGAATCAAACTCCCATCAGTCCCAGCCAAAGGTTAAGGATGATGGGAGCTACAGTCCAACAACATCTGGAGGGTCACAGGTTCCTCACCATCTATGGGCACAAGGCCAACTGATCCACTCTATAACATGGGCGCTATGTTTAGGTCACTGTAGTCCCAGGTGGAACACAGCTGCAGGGTTCCTTTCGTGTCCTCGGCACAACTTCCTTTCAGGTCACTGCGACTGAAGAAGCAGGTAGGGCTCAGCTGCCCATATGAAACAAAAGTATTGATGAAGACATGTTCTTCTAGAATGGCTAAAATATGCACTTGAACAACAAATAATATCTACACATTTAGATAGCGAATAAGAGGAATGATAAAAGTCTGTTATAAACAATCAGTAAACTGGAGGCAACTACAAAGAACACATCAAATTAGAAAACGGTGTGCTCCCAGAGTAGATAAATCAATTAAAGAGAGCAGAAAGCAGGGCATGATTTGAACAGCAGAGAGTCTGATCACAAGAATGAAAATGACAGTGGTAGCCGTTGCCAACCATTCAGGCATTTTTGCCCCAAGTCAAATCCAAAACATCAGATAGGGGCACTCTACAGCACATATCCAATCCTCCTTCCTGTTCCCCCATTCCTTGGGGTGGTTTTGCCTCTTGTCTACTGAGCAGGGCAGAATCAGCAGTGCACCCTGTGGTCAGGCAAGCTCGAGTACAGGCTCTGTCCAAGTGGCCTGGGGCACACCTATCGAGAACCCACCATGAGTGGTTTTCCCTGTGGGGTTTTTCATTGTGGTGACAGCTGCCAGTTTGAATATTTGAGCCATGGCAGAAGCACACCATACATAGCTTGTTGTTATGTGCGAACCTGGCGAGGGGGTGTTGTTGGGGTGGTTGACAAGCAGGAAACAATGAACAGTTTCAGGGTTGCAGGTGGCTTGTTAACCACCCCAACAACCCACCCTCACCAGGTTTGCACATAACAACAAGCCACGGTGCACCCCTGCCACGGCTTGAATATTCAAAATGGCGCCCACCACCAAATTCACCCACGGTGGCTTCTTGTTACATGCGAACCAGCTCTCTGTCTGTCTGTCTATCTAGGGATGTTATCCCATAGAATCATAAGAGTTGGAGGAGGCCTTGTAGGCCATTTAGTCCAACCCCCTACTTGATGAAGGAAATCCAGAGCTAGAGCATCCCCCAACAGACTACCTCCCAACAGAGGGCAGTCCAGCCTCTCCTTGAAAACATCCAGCAAGAGAGAGCCCACCACCCCACTGGTAATTGGATGCATTGTTGAACTACTCTTACTATCATGAAATAATCCTCAAGGTGGCCATAGCCACACCCACGGACCCTCTTGCTCCTATTTAGGGTACAGTGTGCCACTGATTGGCCACTTACAAAGCAGGATATCATGAGGAAATACACAGTACAATACATACGACAAAACAAGCTGTAGTGGCCTTTTTAGGTATAGGCGTTCTGAAATATTGGACCATTTGCCCTTCATACTGACTTATTTAGCCGCTGTTGGTCCATTGGACTGGTGTGCATGTGAACACGACCCAACCCTATGCAGCACCAAGACAAGCCCTGTCCGGATTAAGAAAATGAATCCATGAGGCAGAGATAAAGGAGGGGAAAAAGTACTTCTAAATAAGTTACTCCTTTAGTTATTCATAGGAAATTAGTTTAGCAAAGCACAGACAATTCAAGGCAGGAAGCTGGGTTACATACTAGAACAGTGTTCTCCAACCTTGGGTCCCCAGATGTTTTTGGCCTACAACTCCCAGCATGCCCCAGCCCGCATAGCTGGCTGGGGCATGCTGGGAGTTGTAGGCCAAAAACATCTGGGGACCCAAGGTTGGAGAACACTGTACTAGAAGGTAAGGCTTGGATGTCACAGAGGGATGGGGATGGAGCAGGAGGTTTATAGGGTGCCATTGGCTGAGAGCTTAGTGAGTGGGTGGAACAAGCAGAAGGCACTAGCC
This sequence comes from Shinisaurus crocodilurus, assembly GCA_021292165.1. NCBI lineage: Eukaryota > Metazoa > Chordata > Lepidosauria > Squamata > Shinisauridae > Shinisaurus > Shinisaurus crocodilurus. The sequence goes on from JAHFWL010000341.1 coordinate 123,876, forward strand.
ATGGAGGAGGTGAAAAATCCTGAGTCTGGGAAAGGATGGCAGAAGACCAAGGGACGTTTTGGAAGAAGGGTTGGAGGGGAAATTGATTCAAAGGGATCGGGAAAGAAGAAAGGGCCAGGGGAAGGAGCTCAGGAGAGAAAAGAAAACTGGGAGAGAGGAGAAAGAGAGAGGGGTAAGGAGCTGTGACCCAAAGTTAAGAAAGTTCGTACACTGGTTTAAAATAAGTAGCCAAATAGTTGGTTGCAGGCTTCTCATCAGAATTAATAGTGTAGGATAAGTGCAGCAAGCCAGCTAAGTGCAATTTGGAACCTACCATGTTCATGAAAATTATATGTAAATTATGTTAATTACATTCAACTAAATTCCCTCTGTAGGTCACCCCTGGGACATCAAGTATGGCCTAAACATGTAATGGATTTTACCATATAATGATGCTGCCTTTAATGTAGCACCACATAACAATTATGTGTAATGTTCATTATGTAGAAACTACAGTCATAATGTGCCAAGCTGATTGAGTTTTCATCATCAAAACTCATCATGAAGGATCAACTTTCATAAGGTGTAATGATGCCAATTAATTTTCATCTGTTGTGCATTCTTTTGTAAAATATACCCACTGTATAGTCTCCAAACTATTACATATTTGTATGCTTGTTTTCAAAAGCCTATTGAAAATTATTGTCTTATTTTTTACTGTAAAGCAATAAATGTGTGTGCAGTCTATATTAATTATCCCAAACACTGTGTTTCATAAGGTTTGTTAATGCAGGAAAGAAAACTTTGTTGCAGCTAAAATAAATTGTGAAGTCTTGGGTGTACCGTGTTTATCTAGTGGTGACAAACATGGAGTCATGTCCTAGTGGACTAGGGTAATGGCTTCTATGCTGTTTCAAAGCATTAGTTGTATTGATGCTTATCAAAATGAAAGCTCATTGACCCAAGAAAAGGCAGGTTAGTTGTTTAGTTTAGTCCCAGGGTAATTGCAAGTAATGAACTGAAGGGATGACACTGAAGGCTCAGAGACCTTCTAGATAGAATTCCCCCCACCCCACCCTCACCCCCAATTTACTTGTATCTGCCAAGCACACTGTTAGGATGTTCTCTAGAGCCCAAAATGAAAACACTTAATCATCCACAATATGGAGGCAGACAGAATACAGTGACATGTGCATAATGCGGAAGATGTATCTGAGCATCATTATTTTTCCTTTAAGAGGAACAGTTGGAACACTTTAGAATTCATATTAACTGTGGGATTAGTCCGTCCACTGCGTCAGGAGCCACACCGGGAAACAAGGATCTGATTAATTGATGTGCAGATGTACCAGGGATATTCACTGTGACAACCGATGACAAATGAAAGGCACAGTGATGAACAACAGATGTAGCCTGGAAGCGTAATTTGATAAATGAGCATCTTGATTTTCTGATATCTCTTAAGAAAACATTGCATGCATACCATATATATATATATATATATATATATATAATGTACACACACACACACACACACACACACGCACGTGCTCACCCCCCACAACATTGTTAGAGTAGATTAGAAAGCTGATTAATTTAATGTCTTTAGAGATTATTTAGTAACGAGGAAGAGAAAATCTTCCCAAGTCTTTGAGTGATAATTACCTGCTGATTTGCATTCAGAGACAGATATTTTACCTCTGTGTAAATTACCAGGAGTGCTGTTTAAAAACAGTGATATCCACAACCACTCTCTGAGAGCTCACACTCCTTAGGAACTCTAAAAAAAACAAAAAAACAACAAGGTTCACAGCTGTCGTACTTTTAGGGCACATCCCCGAATTGTAACTGGAAGACATGTGACCCTTCACACCTGCCCTAGACAAAATATTATTAATTTAAAAGTTTATTTATTTATTTAATTATATTTATACCCCGCCTTTTTTCCTGAAAGGAACCCAAGGCGGCTTACATAATCCTCCTCCTCCTCTCCATTTTATCCTCACAACAACCCTGTGAGGTAGGTTAGGCTGAGAGTCAGTGACTGGCCCAAAGTCACCCAGTGAGTTTCATGGCCGAGCTGGGATTTGAACCCGGATCTCCCGAGTCCCAGTCCAACACTCTACCACTACGCCACACTGGCTCTCCACTGTAATGTTTTCCATTGAATCCTTCACCTCCCCATCTCCAGCTTGAACTTTCACATGCCTGGTTAGAGGTACACAAACCCAAATTCAGATTTCCTTTACATGGTACTTCATTTAGATAGATAGATAGATAGATAGATAGATAGATAGATAGATAGATAGATAGATAGAATTTATCTATTTATTTGCTTAGCACTTAAAATTGCTAAGAACTGTGCAATAGATAAATAGGGCAGGCTCCAAGAAGAATGGCTTACAGTCTAACATTAAAAGAAGAAGCGATGCTAGAGGGAAGAGGGCAACAAACAAGTTGACCAGGTTGACTGAGCCGCTGTAGGGTACAGTTCTGAAAGGGGAGGAACGCAAAGGCAGCTGGCTCCAGGCAGGCCAGTGGAGTGGGCCTCACCGTCTCACCCCTACCTCTGATGCAGCCAGGTGTTATGTCCACTGATGGGAAGCTGTTCAGGGAGGGGAGGAACCAGATAGAAGTTGGATCAGCTAGATCGATGGGGGGTGGGGGGCAGCGCCATCTGTTACCTTCTGACAGCACCCAGGTGGAATGATGGTTCTGAGAGGGGTGATATATGGAACTGATATGAATGGAAGGACATCAGTAGATTTTAAAAAAATGAAACAAAATTGCCCTAAAGGAAATGTTCTGAACTAATAATCAATGTGGTTAGCAGTGCATCTTAGAATGAATAAAATAAGAATTCACACACACACAGTTTGCACAATCAAATAGCCCATGGTTAACAAGCCATGGGTTGTCTGTGAGCATGTGGGAGGTGGGAGTGAGCATGCATGCTGGCTCCCGAGCACTTGCCCACTTCCATTTTGCTAAACAACTGAGGAATTGATCACTGTGTCATCCAAACCCTAAAATCTGGGTCACTGAGGGAGAAACAACCTAGAATTTTATCCCATGGTTTGTTGTTGGGTTACAACTCTGGCTTGTTTCTCCCTCAACAACCCAGAGTGCCAGGTTCGGATGTCACAGCAAAACACTGGGTTGTTTAGCAAAGCAGAAGCAGGCGAGCAGTTGGGAGCTTGCACACTCTCACTCACTTCCAACTGCTCACAGACCTCCTATGGTTAACAAACTGTGGGATGTTAAAATGTCTGAATGGGTCACACAGTGCCACCAATCCCTTCCAGTTCTGAGGATAAAATAATTCAAATGTGTTGTTATTGATGCCGTTGTTGTTTACACACACACACACACACACACACACACACACACATTTTGAGTGTGGAGAATCAGTGCTAGGCCAAATCAGAAGAAACACTGCAATGTCAGGAAGACATCTGTTTTCAATGTGTTTTTAGCCCTCTAAGTGGCACTGCATGGCTACCTATATAGAAAATCTAATTTCACTTAGTGTGTGTGTGCATGTGTGTGTGTTCATTTTCTCCTAGAGGAACACAAAACACTCAATGTAATGCTTACATTATATCATGACTTGTAATTTGAAAGGAAAGGCCATGTTAGCAGCACCTTTTCAAGCTGGCAAAATGTGACATTTGAAAGCAATTTAGAAGAACTAAGATGACCAGGTTCCCCCCCTCCCCCACCCGTAGTCTGATCCGTTATTGTTCCATTTGTTGGCTGTGCTCCACGTGCCACTCCGCTTCCCTATTTAACATGGAGAATTTCTAATATTAATTCTGGCATTGGTGCATGCTGTGTTTTCAGCAGCTTCCAGTTTTTTCCATTTGTATGCATCTCTCTCATCCCCTCTCAGTTCTTTCCATTTCTATACATCTCTCTCATTCCCTCCTCTGGACATGCTTCAGTTTGTCAATGTCCTTCTTAAAATGTTGCACCCAGAACTGTACACAGGGCTTTTTTTCTGGTGGAACTCACCGGAACTGAGTTCCAGCACCTTTTCTTCTATTAATTGCATTACAATTTAATCGCCATCTACTCCCGAGGAAATGTAATCCAAGAGTTCCGGTACCTTTTTCTCCAGAAAAAAAGCACTGACTGTACACATTACTCCAGATGTGGCCTGACCACTGTAGAATACAGCCAAATCATGACTTTCCATGATCTGGATGAAGGCGCGCAAGCCTCGAGGAAAAGCAGAGCGCTTCACTTGTGTGAGATGGAAGATTTAAAATCCTATTCCCGTGTGCAGACACCCATAAATCTACACACAGAAGTACAGATCTGTGTCTCCCACTCTCAGCGCAGCTCTCACAGCGTACCGGATGTCAGCCAGTTCAACTTCCTCCTGTTTGCAGATTCCAGTAATAAGGAAATAACTCTGTAAACTCCACAGGTCTATTCTACCTGTTTATTTATTTTAGCAAGTATATTCTACAGAGCATACATCTCCTAATTACAGTCCATGTGCAGAGTATAATGCATAGCAAGCATTTAATCCAGTGGAGCAAGTTGAGGTTTACTCCACTCAACACAGACGTTACATGATTGCTTTAAGTCCATCAAGCACTAGTCAGAAGACAAGAGAGTGAAGAAAAAAACACAGTTCCACATCTCCCCAAAATGGCTACGGACAGAGAAAAAACAAGTCAGTACGTCATCAGAACATACAAACCATGTGACCAGCTCGTATTTCTTTCACACCCACTTTCCCCATGAGAAACACACAGGAAGTAGGAGACAAAACAGAACTTGTTTACCAGCCATTCTGTTCTTTTCATTTGTAAACAATGTGCCACAGCTGGTGATTGTGATACATGTCACAACACTGGACACTATGCTTCCTTACACTGACTGTGTTCAGACAACATGATAACCCACACTCAAGAGCTGAGTATGGATTGTCATTGAAACGTGGGTTGTTTTTGAAATGTGGGTTATCGTGTTGTCTGAACCCAGCTGCACTAACAAGCCATGGCTTGTGAACCACGAACAACCCATGAAGAGAACCCATGGTTTGTTGTTGGGTTGTGAACTGTGGGTTGTTCACCATGGTGATGGTTTGTTATCTCGGCTGGGTTCAGACAACATGATAATCTGCACTTCAACAACAACCCACAGTTTAACAACAACCCGTACTCAACCCTTGAGTGTGGGTTATCATGTTGTCTGAACCCAGTCACTGTTATGTTTCTCACTTTTAAAGAAGGCAGAAGAATCTACTCACTTTTTCTTGGCTGAAATCATAACCTGTTTATTGAAGAACAAGCAAACCAAACTGAATAGGAAAATGAAAGTAAAATACAAGAACAGTCTGTGGGCAGAGTCTTTAGCGCCAACCAATATAGTGAAGAGTAAAAATGTAACCTTCTTATTAGCATATACAGCAGGGGGAGGCTTCCTGTTGTCCTCCAGATGTTTTGAACTACAACTCCCCAGCCAGCATGGCCAGTGGTCATGGATGATGGGAGTTGTAGTTCAAAGCATCTCAATGGTGTCAGGTTGCCTGTCCCTGACATCTGTTTTCATTGTTTCCCCACTGGCCGTTATACAGCCTGTACTGAATCCAGGGAATACTGAAGGTGCTTCCAGACAGAGGGCTCCAAGTGCTACCAGTCATAAGACTTTGTGCAGCTATTCCATCTTTCCCCTGTGCCTGTGTGCTAGCCAGCAGCATATACTGTAAATGAGCAACGGAAACCTCCGCTCGTATACAAATAATTTATTTGCCAATTATTTCTTGCTGAACTTTAAGCAGAAAGGGGAATGTTCAAATTGGTTTGTATCGTAGTAGATGCTCATAGGTCTGGCCATTATATTTTCATCCAATTCTTTAAATACAGGAAGACAGAGAAATATGTGAGGGCACAGTCATTACTCTTGCACTAATAGCCCAGAGCCAAGAAACAGGCCTCCCAATTAGAGAAAAGACAGAAGTCATTTGAACATCGTCGTCTCAGGGCCGGCCATCCTGTGATGGGGGCATTTGAAGACATGGCCTTTGTGCGCCAGTGTGGAGATCTCAGCGTGCAAGAAAGGAGAGATGCATTTATCCTTTCTTTTGCATTCTGGGCACATGGCATCGTGTGGCATTTACAGTAATTAGAGTGTCTTTACCTTGTCACACTTGGGCTTTGCTTGCCAAATTGCCTTCCTGAACTTACCCTAACCTGCACTACGCACAGTGTGATGTGCAGGAAAGTGGTACCATTTCAAGTGCATCAGGTGAATATTCTACCCTTGAACTCTTTCTGTAACATGCACAGTGGTTTATTATGAATTTTCATTACCTGTGGCAAATAAATTATAGAAATATGAGGGAAGGCTTCCAAATAAAATTAGAACGAAACAAAAAAAACCTTGATGATTTGAAAAACAGATATATCTTCCCTTATGGGTTAAGATCCAACCATGCGAGTGAACCTTTGCTTTTATTTATTTATTATTTATTTATTTATTACATTTATGAATTGCCCATCTGGCCGGCCACCCGGCCACCCTGGGCGATGTACAATTCAAACAATGCAATAATAAAACAAACATAACACAATTAAAACAGCATCGAAAAAAATATTTTAAAATCCTAACCCACCCCATATTCCCGCCTGAAATACCACGTTTTTAATGCGTGGCGGAAGCTCATCATGGAGGGGGCATGGCGAAGGTCACTCGGGAGGGAGTTCCATAACTTGGGGGCTGCCACAGAGAAGGTGCAATGATACTTCCCCTTGTTCCCCTCCCTCCTGCAGCCCCCCACATACCCCCCCAAATCTGCTATAAAGGGTCTCCCAACCCTCCAGAGCAGGTTTGGGTGCTGCAGGGGTGGGGAGGGGAATTCGATTCCACCAGCAGTTTTTGTTCCACTGGCCAATGGCCAGTGATGGATACAATGCTTTGGATGGTAGAAAAAAGTACCCTGGGGTGGGGTGGGGGAGAGGCCCTTAATAGTTAAATTATGTCCATGTTGTTACTGCCTTCAACTTCTGTGGAGTTACTGAAAATCCATCCTTCTGTTTTCATCTAGGTAAGTAGAAAAAGAAGGGACTACAAGATGGAAGATGGTAAAAGAAAAATCGGAGACGGAAAGGGGAGGAAAGGCGAGGGGTAAATTGTGGGCAAGGAATCACACACACACACACACACACACACACGATTGTGTTGAGGGCAATCGTGTTGTATACTACTGTTGGTGATTCTTGCTGGGTAAATGAACGGTGACTATCTAGTCTAGTATATGTTCCATTATACTGAAGCTGGTTATTCGGGTATAATTCTTAGGAACTGAGTTTCATATTGATCTAAGTTTGTGAGTTTTGAGGATTTATTCGTTTTTGTAATGAAGGATGAACTTAATTGTTTTTATTGTATCTATATCTCTGGTGCAGTAATTTCAGCAAGGGAGTATATAACCAACCTGACTTCAATTAGAGCTGTCTGAAAAGGCATCCTATGCACCATGATGTTCACACAGAGTATTTCTTCATATACTGTTTGAAAACTATAGAATGTACAAACAAGGTATCCTTTACAGCTACTTGTTGTTGTTTTATTAATTTTTATTTAACTTTATTTCAAACAATATATATAAAACAAATTTAAAAACATACATATAACTACTAAGGTGCACCCATCACCACGGGACCAACAAATAATTTCCATCATAATAATCCATTATTATTCAATATTCCAAAAATACATCATATCTTGACCTGGCTTACTCCCCTTTCCCTCTACTAAAACATAATCTAGGAATAGTCACCAAATATCCTTGAGTTATTTTTCTTCAATTGTCCCTTTTTACATTTGATACTACAAGTTAATTTATCATTTAAGGCGATATCCCACACCTCCTTATACCAATCAATAATTGAAAACTCATGTTGAACTTTCCATTTCCTTGCTATCATTAATCTCCCCGCAGTTAACAAATTTACAATTAGTTCCTTTATATCTTGAGAACAAACAAGTTTCTCCATTATTGATAACAACGCTAATTTTGGACAGACCTCCAAATTAATACCAATAATTTCTGAAATTTCTACAAAAATTTTGTTCCAGAAATCCAGTATGCTTTTACAACTCCACCACATATGAGCATAAGTACCAAGATCTTGGCATCCTCTCCAACACAATGGAGAACAATTACTATCTATTTTATTTAATCTTACCGGAGTCAGATACCATTTCCAAATAATTTTATAGAAATTCTCTTTTATCCTTATTGACATGTTTCTTAATATACGTCTGCCCCAAATATTTTTCCACCCTTCATTCGAAGTCTCCTCCCTAAATTCCATATCCCACACCATCTTGAGATTATCTTTTTGCTCTTCATTTTTTTGAATCATTTTATATATCTCCTTTGTTATACTTCTTGAAGAGATGTTCCCTTCTACAAGTTCTCTAGACACCACTTTCTTTTCAAATCCAGTAAGTTCCCTATTATACTCATTTCTCCTCTTCCATTTCTTGGTCCACTGATCTAATTGCATTAATTTTAACCACGAAATTCTGCCCTTTACGACTACTTGTCCTTGTGCTATATACCCAGTAATATGAAGTGTGTCCATTTCAAAAGGCATAGTACACAGATCGTACTGTGGTTACAGTCAAATGGTGGTTAAGGAAAAGTGGCTTTTCTTTTTTAAAGAACAGTTCGCATAATTGTCCATGCCACCCAGGAGTTCATGTACCAGAGCTTAAAACTGGTTGGTTTTTGCATGATTCAGCACTTGTAGCTTGCGTAGTAAACATCTAATTCTTTTAAGACTACATTTAGTCTCTCCAAACAGGAGAGAAAAATGAGCTGAAATGTGGGTCCACTTTTGCCAAAAAAAAAAATCCACACAGAGACACTCACCACAAAAAAGGTCCCCATTACCTTAGATGTGGCTGAAGATAATCCCTCTCAGCTCTGAAAGATTTAAGTGGCAAGTCTAACAACAAAAAATGAGAGGATCCGCTGTCTATTTCCTAATGCTCTTACTTCTCCCATGCTTCTTTTCCCCTAGTTCTTTATCAGAAGTGCTGGAAGGTGTAGCAGGCTCCCTGTGGGCCAGAACCGGCCCTACCATTAGGCAGAGTGAGGTGATTGCATCAGGCGGTAGATGCTGGGGGGCAGTGGTGGCAGCCCCCACTAAACTAGCCTGATGCCTCAGGTGTGGTGGAGGACACTATCCCATCATGAGTACTGAACTAAGATTTAAGTGCCAGTCCAGATGGCTTCTGTACATGGAATGTGGAGGGGCGCCATCTTCTCCTTTGCCCCAGGCAGCAAAATGTATTTGGCTGGCCCTACTCTGGGCTCAGGTTGTAGGAAGGTTAAGAGCATGGAAACAGGAGGTTGCTGCCAGTTCTTATGAGGGCCCCCAACTCTATGGGGCTCTGCTGGGCTTCCACCTCCCAGTGGAGAAACAGTTTGTTGAGCCTTTTAGCCAGTGATTCCCAGCTTTTAATAACACAGCAAGAGGCACAACAAAATATGGAATTTGGGGTTTCCCTATTGCTCTGGGAGAAGGGGCAGGCAGGGGCTATGCAGTCCAAAATAATAAGAAGCCTTTTTGGCTATAAGAGGGCTTTGAGTTGCTGCACGCCCACCAGCAGCCACCAGGGGGCACACAAAAACAAGAAAGAATAAAACAAAACTCCAGATGTTTTGGAGTCATAGATTTCATAGATCATAGAGTTGGAAGGATCCTACAAGGCCATCGAGGCCAACCCCCTGCTCAATGCAGGAAACTAGAGGAGGGGCCTCCCATCCAAATAATAACCAGGCCTGTTCCTGCTTAGCTTTCCACGCTCAGACAAGCCGAGCCAGCGTGAGCCACAGGCCTAACATATCCTAACAACTACTATCGGCCCCAGCCAACATGGCCAATGGTCAACCTGGCAGTTGTAATCCAAAACATTTGGAGGGCGCCAGGGTGGGGAAGGCTGAGCATGAGATGCACACAGTAGCATGAAATGCAGCCTGCTGCACATGTAAAATGATATAAATGTCATAGGTCCTGCTGACCATAAGAAGGTTTTGTAAGGTCCTTGTAGGTATTTTTGGCTGCTTAGGTCAGGGTTATGCTCTTCACATCCCAAGAAAACAAGAGCCTGCCACTCTAGAAGGTATTAGAGGTTGTGTGTGTCATGGGGATTCTGTGTCCAAAGCTTCCAACGTTCTGCCATTTAAATCCAGGAAAATTTGATTGAATTTGTAATTTCCATATTCTATTTGGGTTGCATCTGTCTTTGCAGATGATGTGTTATTATTCTTCTGTCACAGAAAAGAAAGGTAGAGACACCTAGGACTGGGTGGATGGATGAGATAGTTATAGAAGGCAGGAGGAAGACCCTGAGAGTAGGTTGTGGGAAGACCTTGGGACCTATGCTGAGTGAAGGGTTGCCATTCTCTTAGTAATCCCATCTATGCCTCGAAAATATTGTTGTGAGTTTCTCCAGCTTGATCACTGTGATTGAGTGGTCAATGATATTAATATTTCTTAGGATGCAATCCTATGCAGTTTTAGACAGAAAAAAAATCCTATAGGATTGTGCACTTAATCGCACTGTATGGTACCCTGAAAGAGCAATTCACCTGCTCGGGTAGGGTTTGAGACAAATGCTCTGCTGTGTGTGTGTGTGTGTGTGTGTGTGTGTAAAACAGTGATTTGGAAATTGAATGGATAGATGTGGAAAAAGAGAGAGCTGAGCGTTTCTAGTCGGTGTGTGTGCCACCTTAGAAGGGATAGACAAGTTGCTCTCTAGGGATCTGCTACCTGCTGGAAGAGTGCCTGTATGCCTGCACTGTGCTGTTTGCATATTACTGAATCAAGCCAATATTATAAAGGTATTGCACATCTCCCGTGCTCTGCCATCCAAACTAAACCCCGCAGTGTTGTCCCTGGAACTTCTTGCTGCTGAGGGAAGTGGGTAGCACATAACAATATTATGCAATTGCAGACACTGCCCATATGTTTTGCAGGCTTTTCTTGGCAAGAACGAAGGCTCTGTGGCTGCTAACAGATTCTCTGTTAGGTTACATTCACACCCTCTCTTCTCCGTTGCAATCCTGTTTGGTTTCCAAGCTCTTTGCTTGTTGTCCCGACAGTGTTGTGGGCTTTGTGCATTTCAACTCACTTGCATTACGTATATCAGATTTCAGCCATCTCTTTCGTTTATCTATGAATTTTGAGGAAGGGCGCAGTGTGTGTGTTCTCTTTAAAAAGCTGAATTGTGCACAGCTTGCTATGTGCCCCTCTTAGACATTGACCCAGTTTGCATGATCAAACAACCCATGCTTCACAAACCATGGGTTGTTTCCGAGTGTGCGGGATAGAGCGAGTGTGCTAGCTCTCACCCACTCACCTGCTTCCACTCTGCTAAACAACCCAGGAATGCCCCTGTGTGAACCCAGTGCTCTGGGTTGCTTAGGGTTAAACCAGCCAGAGTTTCAACCCATGGTTTGTTGTTTTTTTTAACCCTAAACATCCCAGAGTGCCAGGTTCACACATCGAAACAACAACAACAACAACAACCCAGGAACAACCCTTTGTTTACAAAGCCAGATGTAAAGCAGAAGTGATGAGTGCAAGGGAGGCAGCACACTCACTTGCTTGGGCTTGGGCTTGGCCCCTGCTAACTATGGGTTGCCTAACCCATAGTTAGCCATTACATGTGAACAAGGTCATTGCAAATGTTGCTGGGATGTGGAAAATATAAAGGGGAGGAGCCACTTGGAAATATCTCTCTGAGGCTGGAAAAGAGCAAGGGATATGCAAAGACATGGGGGGGGGGGGACCCGTCAGATTTCATAGTCCAGATGAACTATTAACCACCATCCATCCTTATAATAATCATTATTAAAATGTTGAGTTTCTAATTACTAGAGGAAAGGGGGGGAAACAAAAAAAACCAGAAAGAAGGGGGGGGGGGAGAGACGAGAAAAAAATGAGAAAGAAAAAGAAAGAAGAAAAAAAACATTAAAAATCTTCCTCCTTCTACTTTCTAACGTTCCTCTTCTCTTCTTCTCCCTTCCTTGCCTCCTCACAGCTTCTTTCCCAAAATAAAGCCTTACTTTGCGGCACCTATATTTTTCTGTTGTTTATAAGCCAGTGGTGTAACTAGGCTGAAACTTAGTAAAGGTCAGTTTAAGAACATCCGAACCGTGTGCATTTATGGCAGAAATGTAGTAGAACTTCAGGCCTGGGAGCCAAATCCAGCCCTCCAGGAGTCGCAATTCAGCACTCTGGTATTCCCGAAGACCACGACCCCTTCCCCTGGCTCCACCCCCTTTCCCCTGACCACTGATCTGGGTGGTTTCCCTGGATTTGTGCACCTTTTCCCCTATTCTAAAGGGTTGAAATGCCTCTCCTAAAGCTTAGTGAGTGGCAGTGAGAGCTTTAAGCTAAAGTATGCCCGGTATTTTTGGCCCTGCCCACCATTGGAATGTGGCCTCGAAATGCTTCTCCAAAATGAAATTCGGCCCTTGGGCTGAAAGAGGGTCAACACCATGGGTTTAGGGAACCCATGGATCAGGGAGGATTTGACATGCCCCTCCCTAACGACACACACGAACTCACAGCAAACTATTGGCATTATTTTTTAAAGTAAGCGTCTGGCCCTTGTGGTCGAAGGCTGATCTCATCATTATTGTGCCTCCTTCCAGAACATTGCAGCCTTGAAAATACAGTGCTTTTCTCTCTTCTTATCAAAGTTTTAATGCATATTTTCTATCTCAATTTGTACATTAAATATATATATGCTTGCAGAACATTATGGTAGATATTAGCTATCTTGCATTATATTTATTCATTGTTCAGATTTGCAGAAAATGGAAGGGGTATCCAAAAATAATGACTTAATGGGAATAGATGTTCAAAATGTTAACATTGGATGATTACTAGTATTATAAACTGCTGAAGTACATATTATCCGCACCACATGTCAAAATATAACAAGTTAAGTGTCTATAAATCACCCCATTTATATTTGTTTTTCACAATGCACTTTATGTAAAAGTTCTCGGATACATGTAATTTATGGCTCCTTACGTTGCCTTCTGCAGATTTTGATTATTAGCAATGAAAATTACATCTCATTAGATTGCAATGTGTTTGGTGATTATATCAACCCTGATCTATTCTTACCCATAAAAATTAAAACCTGCCAAGTCTAAATATGAGCTAGAAACATGGAGAAAATGGAGCGCTTATTTTTCTGCAGCATCACTCGCGCATATCCCTCCTAGTGTGAGAGAGCAGCCATGTGCGGAGGTGTCATAACAGGACCCAGTGGGTCCCTCCTCCTGCCCACCCTCTCCTTGGTGGGTTTGCTCAGATTTTCAGCTCCTGCCAATACCTAGCCAGAGCCCTCGCTGGGAGAGAGAGCGAGAGAGAGCTGGATGGTGAAACAGGAAGAGCATCAGCCTCCCATTCTGGGTAATGGCCAGCATGCTCAGATGCATGTGAAATGAGGAGGGGGGGAGGGAGGGAGGCCCAACTGGACCTTACATCAATCCCTCCTTGTGCAGACGGCTGCAATTGTGTCTCAAAGGGCAAAATGTTAAATTACTGTAATTATTACAGTTAAAGTCTGTTTCTTCGAAACATCTATTGCTGTTATATATAAAAAAGGAGCACTATATCCCCCCCCCACACACACACACACACCTACTTACGTGTATTATTTCTAGATCCTGCTTTGTCTTCTTTTAAACTGTTCAAATATAATACATATCAACAGTTTGGGAAGGGGTGGTGTTGCTGATTAAAGCTAAGGCAAGTGCTAAAGGACAAAATGCTGTTGAAATCCACCAGTACAAATGGCACAGTGCAATTTTTTCATTGAAATCATATTAAAAAGAATTGTATCTGTTTAATGTAATTTAATAGGATAACATTGTCCAAGGTTTGATGTACATTCCAAACGCCATATTTCATTGTTTGTGTAACTTCCGCCGCTGTACCCCATGATGATCCTGAGTTTTCTTGATAAGACTACAGCCACGTAACCGTGCCCAAACTCAGTTTTGTGAGACCGCGAAGCTGGGAAACTTTAGTCAATCCTAATTGTTATGTGTATTCTTTGCTTTCTAGAGAGCAACACTTAACTTCTCTCTGCTTTCCAATCCAGTATATACCAAATGGTTAATGGTTGCCTACTTAGCTTTAAGCACCGTTGAGTATCCTGAGAACTCTAGGGCAGCCTTCTCTTCCCCCCCCCAAGTTTTAAATTTTATTTCTATATAAAACAAACACATAATATCAAACATATAACAATTAACAAAATAAAATAGACCTCCGATTTTCTTCTATAGCAAATATAGATAACAATAATTTTTTTTACTCGATAATCAGAATGAGAAATCTCTTTCTTCCCATTGTCCTAAATTCACTTATTCCATAAATCCACAAACAAACAAATCATTATTTTCCAGTCTCTGCAAAAGTCAATTAGAGGTTTCCACTCAATAATAAACGTGGATGTTGTCCTTTCTCTGATTAATGATGTGATTTTGGCCATCTCTGCCAGCTCCAGCATCTTGACCAACCATTCTTTTGTTGTAGGCACTGCTGAACCTTTCCATTTCTGTGCATATAGTAATCTCGCTGCTGTTGTCATGTATAAAAATAAAGTTCCATACCTTCCTTCTAGCTGACTGTCCATTATTCCCAATAGAAAAGCCTCTGGTTTCAATTAGAAAGTAATCTTTAAAATCTTTTGCATTAATGAATTTCAACCCAAAATATTTGAGCTTTCTTACATGTCCACCACATATGATAAAAGGTTCCTTCCTGTTGTTCACATTTCCAACATACCGTACGTATATCTGATGCACCATTATACATTCTAGCCAATTTCTCTGGAGACAAATACCAAAGATACATCATCTTATAAAAATTCTCTATTTAGCTTTAAGCACCGTTGAGTATCCTGAGAACTCTAGGGCAGCCTTCTCCAATCTGATGCCCTCCAGATGTGCTGGACTGCATGGCCGTTCGGGATGACAGGAGATGCAGTCCAACACATCTGGAGGGCACCAGGTAGTGATGGCCACCAACTTGGAGGGCTTTAAAAGTGGATTGGACAAATTCATGGAGGAGAAGGCTATCAGTGGCTACTAGTCCTGATGGCTATATGTTACCTCCAGTATCAGAGGCAGTATCCCTATGTACACCACCAGTTGCTGGGGAACATGGGCAGGAGGGTGCTGTTGCACTCATATCCAGCTTGTGGTTTTCCTGTGGGCAGCTGGTTGGCCACTGTGTGAGCAGAAAGCTGGACTAGATGGACCCTTGGTCTGATGCAGCAGGGCTCTTCTTATGTTCTTAAGTTCAGGTTGAAGAAGTTTGCTCTAGGGGACTCTCCCAATTCCTGGTCAGACAAACTTGGAGAGGTGAAATTTAGATTCTCTCTTTGCAGCCATGAATTCCAGTGTGTAAGAGAGATGGGAACCTTATTTTTGATTGGGCATCCCAGATTGGCTTGACACTACCCAGCCTCTTTGCAGTCTGTAGAGCTCTCTTCATGTGTTACCCATGCAAAGGGGAAACAGAGATACAAAAGAGCATTGTGCTTAGCCCTGTCCCCAAGGTCCTCCTGACCCCTCACACGCTGAGGGGGATACCTTCTGCAGTAGGGAGGCTTTGAGAACCCAGGATTCTATCATGTGGGGAGCCCCATAAGTAGAGATGGCTCCCCACTGCAGAAGTTTTCCTTCAATGCATTAGGGGCTAGGAAGAGCCATGCAAACTTGGGGTAGTCCCTGCAGCAGGGGGTGTACAAGAATTTTGCTTCTGTTCACAGATCATGTGAACATGACCCTTTTGCATTCCCGAACACAAACGCAAGCAGGAGTGCTTTCCGGCGGTGGAGATGTTCGCAAATTCCCAAATCTGCAATAGTGATTTTAAAAAGGCATTTATTTATTTATTTTTAAAAAGCACTTTCAAATGTGTACTTTTCAAAAAAATATTCATGTTCATGCTTTACTCAATGGGGGGCAGTGCACACTTTTGAAAAATACAAACAGAAATGCATAGTTTTCCTGTTTTAAATGTGCAGTTTTCCCATTT
The DNA here is from genome assembly GCA_021292165.1 of Shinisaurus crocodilurus. Taxonomy (NCBI): domain Eukaryota; kingdom Metazoa; phylum Chordata; class Lepidosauria; order Squamata; family Shinisauridae; genus Shinisaurus; species Shinisaurus crocodilurus. The sequence goes on from JAHFWL010000341.1 coordinate 139,955, forward strand.
GAATGAGCCGAAAAACTGTCAAAAACAAAAATGAGAGCAAGCCAAAATGAACATATGAAGAGCCCTGCTGGATCAGACCAAGGGTCCATCTAGTCCAGCATGCTGTTCCCACAGTGACCAACCAACTGCCCACAGGAAACTCACAAGCAGCACATGAGTGCAACAGCAGCCTCCCACTCATGTTCCCCAGCAACTAGTGTACATAGGCATACTGCCTCTAGGTAGCATATAGCCATCAGGACTAGTAGCCATTGATAGCCTTATCCACAAGGAATAGGTATTTACCCTTCCCCTAATCTTGAAGGGTTTAGATTTAAAAGGAGGCAGGCCTGGAGAAGCTACCCCCCCCCTCTCTTGCTTTTCTTTTGATTCTGATACTTGTAAAGAAGACACATTGGACTGGAATGGGGATCCTAGTGAACATGGGGTCATGTTTTTGTGTTCCAATCTGAAGGACAAGGCCGAGCAACCCTTGTCTCTTATTAAGATGAGCAGAAGAACACCATTGTACTTTGGGTTTATCTAGGTCTACATTTTGCCTTTCTTGATCCCTGACCTCTGAGGGGGAAATGAAGGTGTAGGAATTCTGGCCCTATATAACAGTGTCACTGTTAATTTCATTGTGTATACAACAGCGTAAAAAGCAGGGATGTTGAAGAGTCCTTGGTCTCGAGTCACGAGTCGAGTCACGAGTCTTTGGACCCGAGTCTCGAGTCCGAGTCTGAGTCCTTGGTCCAAAATGGTGACTCATGAGTCACGAGTCCTGAGTCACTCCCAAAACTGACTCCACGAGTCCCTATTAAAATCAATGGGGTTTCCCCCCAACAAAATAAGGCTACTTCAGATGTGTGGCTTAAATAAATTCTAGGCACAAGTGTGCCTTTTTATTTCAAAACTCTGCAACTGATTTTGGCAAGAACAGACCAGGCAGACAAACCCAAAATAACCAGGCAGGCAGAGGAGGCAGGGAACCCCAAAGCAGGCAGGCAGAGGCCTTTGACTTGGACAATTCAACTGCTGAACAGGTCAAGAAGAGACCAGGCAGGCAGAGGAGGCTGGGAACCCCAAACAGGCAGGCAGAGGCAGCCAAACCCAAAATGTCTGACCCTAACCCAAACCCCCCACAACAACACATCAATCAAAATAAATCTCAACAGATCGTTGGGGCTGCGCTCCTGGTAGCTGTCCATAGTGGCTGAGCAGCGGCGCGCCTCGCTTCCATGCGCTCTTCACCGGTGATCATGCTCCTTCTGGCACAGCCAGAAGACTCGTCAACAGCCCAGGGATGTTGACGAGTCCTTGGTCTCGAGTCCCGAGTCGAGTCTCGAGTCCCATTAAAAATATTGGGACTCGAGTCCGAGTCGAGTCAGAGGGGGGACTCAGTCTGACTCACGAGTCGAGTCCTCGAGTCTGAGTCCCCATCCCTGGTAAAAAGGTACACAGGGTTTCAAGAGGTAAGTAAATGTACAGTTGTTCTGTCATTCGTTGGGAGTAGCTTCATGATCCATTGACATGAAATGCACAGATCCAAGAATGGGGGGATGCATCAGCAAGCCTACCTTTACAAAAAGTATATGGCAGACATAACTGATAAGAAACAAAAGAAAGGATTACATTGCACTGCATGAGTAAGCAACAATATACCCGGATAGTGCTGGCAAAACTATCTACATCACAGAACTACATGTAATAAGTCTACATGAATCTTAGACCTCCCTCCTCCCTCAGCTGTCATGTCTAAATCTTGCTTCACCGATGGATAATGCAGTTCAAATGGGTTAGAATTTGGGGTGCTCAAGTGCTGTAGGGCTGATTAATAATAAATACATCTTTTTTCCATCTTACTCTGTGAATAGTACCAATAAAATCATAGAGTGCTCAAAGAAGAGCTTTTCATTTGTCACACAGTGTCTAATTACAGTACTTGAGTAATACATAATTCATTCAAGTTCATTAAGGGCCCCAAGCTCCCAAGGAGAGGAGATGTGTTGTGTTAAGTGCTGTTCCTTCCGGCTTAGTGCCAGTGGTACTCAGAGGCGCATGCTGTGCTTTCTGCTGGGGTCAGGGGAGACTGAGGCCATCTGTTAAAGTTAACCATTTTAGAAGGGGGTTTTCACTGTCCAGGTAAAAAGGAAACCACATCCAGTCAGCCTTGAAAAGGGAGAGGTGGGGTGAAAGTGAAGGATGGAAACATGTCACCAAATTAGTGTTTCAGCATAGCTCTGGGGATATTAGTGACACTGATGTAACTGTCATCAGGCACCACGGCAGGCATTAAACAGGAATGAATTTGTCATACTTCATTTACCAGCCTTTGACAGATGTGTCCTGTCCTTGAGTGATGGGATCCTGGTTCTAGATGTGATACTGGAGAATGCATAAGAAATGCGAGCTAGAATTTGGAGGGAGGAGGAGGATGTTTAGAGAGCAAGGAGCAGCCCAGATGTCCGATGGCAAGGATCATAGATCAACTGGGGAAATACAAAGGACCACCAGATGGAGACTGCTTCCGTATTTATTTGGAGCCGCTGCATATGCTTTGAGGACCATAGACCTTCCAGAATGCTCTTTTCCTCTTCTCTGAGAAGTGAAGGCATAAATTAACCTGTCATTGTGAAACAGGAATCTGCATGGTCACAGTCATGCTGTAATCTGAAATATGGTACCTCTATAAAAGAGCATGCATGGGACTACTGTGACTAAGGAGATATTACCACTGCAGTTCAGCTCAGTCCATTGTTATGCCTCCGATCAATGTCATTGTGCCACTTTCATACTCCTTGCCACTCAACGTTCTGGGACAGGGGTGGGGAAGCTGTGGCCCTCCAGATGTTGCTGGACTTCAGCTCCCATCAGTCACAGCCAACATGGCCAACAGTCAGGGATGATGGGAGCTGTAGTCCAACAGCATCTGGAGGGCCGCAGCCCCCTCCACCCTGTTCTACAGGTTCCAACACTGCAAGTTTCTCATAAATGATCATGCTTCCATACAAAATCCCCAGCGAAGTTCTCAGCATCCATAATTGTCACTAATAAATGGCAGGTTTGTGGAAATGAGGTGCACTGTTCACTTGCCAAAAACTACTGAAGAGTTCCACAGTTTCAATGGGTTGCCCAGCAGCTCAGTGAACATGGGTACCAGGAGGTCTGGCAGTGTTGCTGCATTATGCTGGAGAGCTCTAAAAGGGAGCCAAAAAGAGGATGCCATGGTAATCTGGCCGGTTTGATTTTCTACAGGGATGTTACAACCAGATCTCCGAAAGGATGAGGCAAGATAGATTCCAAACATTGGGTTTAACATGAGCAACAACTTTATTAAACTTTTCTGAAATGGGTCAACTAATGTAACCAAAAGCTCACTCACTCTCAGACGGAGGTAGGGGAGCTGAGGACTTTCTTCCTCAGGCTTTTCTGGGCACATTCGTCTGGCTCTGACTAGCCTTCCTCCTGCCTATGGCCCCTCACGTCCCTCATACTAATGTGCCTAGGCAAGCTGCAAGTCTACCCACATCATAACCCTCAGGCCATGCAGCTTTGCGTGGGTGAGGCAGGCAGGCCTCAAGCAGAGCTCCTGTCCCTATCCCAGCCTTCCCAAATCTTCAGATGTTTTGGACTACAACTCCCAGAATTCCTGACCATTGCACATGCTGGGCTGATGGGAGGTGAAGTCCAAAACATCTGGAAGGCACCCAGTTGGAGAAAGCTGCCCTATCCCTTCAGGGGGAAACTTCGGTGGGCAGTTAAAACTCTCAACAGGCCACAGGGCAGACTCTCTAAGGGGTGTCAGCTGCCTATATGTGGTCTAACCTAAACGTGCCACCCAAATTCTGCATGTGTCCCAAAATATTCTGGGGGGAGGCTAAATGGTTCAGGGCCTTCTTGACTATTGCCCCAAACTGGAAATGAGTAAGAGGGGATAGGTCCTGATGTCTAAATAGGGACCCATTCCCTTCCCATTCCCCTAGCTCTTGCAAACATTGACCAGTGCTGACACACATCAGATACAGCTTCCTGTCACCCCACATGGTGCTAAGAGGATAGTAGTCCCCTGCTGATGTTGATCTGTCTTTGTGCAACCTAATAGCCACTCCCTGGTCCCCAAAAGATATATCCCCTAAATTCTAGTGCCTTCTTGGATGTCATGCCACTACCAGTTCACTTACCCTAAATGCCCCATAGGACGCCACGAATGCTGCCCTTTTTAACTGCAACATTTCGTAATGGGAGCAACTCAGGATGGATGCTGGCATCTCCAGGGAAGTGGGGCTCCATTTGTCTTTAAAGCCAACAGTACTATTATAGTGCTGAAAGAATAATAAAGCATAGATACAATACTGAAAAGGGTAGTTCTTGATGTTAAATATCCTAGGAATACCCAAAGTGAGTCAACCCTTCAAAAGTTTTAGTTTTTCAAGCATAGGAAATCTATCAAAACCTCTTGCTGACAGCAATGAAATGTCATTAGCAGCTAGTTTTTCAGCTGTCATAATCTGAAAGCAGGGAGGGGGGAGGGGGGGGAGAAGAGAGAGAGTCTCCTTACATAACCTTATGAGAAGTGTTGAAAAAACAGTATTGAGAAGGAAACGATTGTGATCTAACACTCCATATCCAGATCATATTGTAATTAAAACTTGTGAGGGTCATTTCATCAGCAGTAAGGCCATCTCTAGCCTGGAGCACTTTTGATCCCTTTAATAGCAAGCTGGAAGAAGATTATCAGGTCTAATTTATTTCAGGAGTGCGAGAACAACACTGATTTCATGCAGAGAGAATGAAGAGGGAAATGAGCAAAATGTCAGATGGATGCTACTGCCTGAAATTCACTTTGTTTGAAATGGAAACTATTTTCCACAGCAGTTAACTCTTCAACAGACACGCCCACAAAGAAAGAGAGAGCGAGAGCATCTTTTCAGAAACAGAAGGCATGTGAACCATTTCAGCTTTCGGTAAGGAGGGGTCAGAAATTTCAGAAGCAGGGGCAAGACTTCCAGTCCCAGCACGATTTAAAGGTCATCTCCTAGACACATTCAAAATTAAATTGCAAAATACAGTGTATTGCAAGAACACTCACATGGATCCTTTTAAATATAATAACACGGACAACTACATCAGCACAATAACAATATTATCACGCTTGTAGGGGGGGGGATTAAGCAAAGGGATTTGTGCCTTTGACATATCTAGTGGCTGCACTGAACTATTGAGAACAGCCTTCCGCAACCAGTTCCTTCCAGATGTGTCGGACTACAACCCCCATCATCCCCAACCAGTGTGCCCACTGACAGTGCTGGTTGGGGATGATGGGGATTCTAGTCCAATACGTCTTGAGGACTCCCTGTTGGGGATAGCTGATTTAGAACTTCAGAACAGTCACTTAGCATGTGGAACCAGTGAGATTGCCGCCAGAAATACAGGTCCTCTTGAGATAGGACCATGTGCAGTCTGATATCCAGGGGGCAATGCCAGCCCTAAACCTACTAAATGACACCCTTGGTTGAAGGAAAAATGTTTTAGCATGAGAGAAGCAGGCAGGAGGCAGGAAGTGTATGGATGGATGCTACTGGATACCTGTCTTTCAAAATACTTGCTGAATTCTTCATCATTAAAAATCACCATATGGCAAGATTAACTAGTAAATAACAGGGCCCTTTTGGCCTAGGCAAGAAAATCTGAACGTCAAAATCTACAGCTACTTGGCAGATGCATACGTATTGGGGGGGGGGGATGATGCTAGGATCTGGATCAATATTCATGGTAAAGATATTCAAACACTTATATGATACAAACCCAACTATGAGTATAGAGCAGGAGCAGGCAAGAGGCAACCTTTTCTCCCTCAAGAGCTGCATTTCCTCACAGGGAATTTGTTATAGGCCACATGCCAGGAGTGGGTAGAGCCAGAATAAGTGTAGGGTCAGAGTTACTCCTCTCTCTCTCTCTCTCTCTCTCTCTCTCTCTCTCTCTCTCTCTCTCACACACACACACACACACACACACACACACACACCTTTTGAAAGCAGAGATCTGGCCAGATCCATGTTTTCAAAGCACTCCCTGTTTTACTCGGGCAGGAAGGGGGCCACTCCCTCCCCAACCAGGCAGGGAGGGCTTTTAAAATGTGGATTACTCAGCCGAAATTACTCAGTGCACCAAAAATAACTTTCCAATGAATTCTGTCAAAGGCCTTTTCAGCATCCAAAGAAACAATGGCAGCCTGGTCTGTTCTATCAGTATTTCAAGCTATCAGATCAACAAATAATCTCAGATTATCAACCCCCTGTCTGCATTTAACAAATCCCACCTGATCTGCATGATCAGTGTTGTGTGGTAGCTTGTTGCAATCTATTGGCTGTTCATATTTTAATAACTACACTAATTAATGAAACAGGTCGCTAGTTAGCACAAGTGTGATCCTTTTGCCTGGTTTTGGAATAACTGTAATATAAGCATGGGTTAACGATAAGGAAAGTGAGCCTGATTCAAAAAATATGATTATAAAGACATTGAAGCTTTGGAACCAACAGGTTGGAAAATGTTTTATACCACTCAGTTGTAAACCTGTCCGGACTGGGTGATTTCCCAGTATTGATATTTTGCAATTGCTTTCATAATTTCCTTAATACACAAAGGAGCCAAGAGAAACTGCCATTATGAGGAACCTAAACAAGGAAGATCAACATGGGGGGGGGGGGGGGAGAGTGTCCAAGTCTTGCTTTGATATTTCACTACCCATACTATACAAATCAAAATAAATCTTTAAAAAATGTGAGTTTATATCTATAGGAAAGGTGTATGTCGTATCACTCTCATCTTTAATAGCTGAAATAACATTTCAATGTATTTGCAGTTTAAGATGGTGTGCCAGAATCTTACTGGGATGTTCACCATTTTCCCAATATGCCTGTTGTAAACAGGTTAAGGCAAATTCCACCTGCTGTGAATGAATATTATTCAACTCATATGTAACGTCCTGCAACTCTTGATAAAGTTGTGCAGGTGGGCAAATGGCAAACTGGGTTATAAGATATTTCAACTTCTTATTTAGAGATATTGGTTGATATTTTTTTTCCTTATACAAGGCATAGGCAATAATTTGGTGTAAAAGTTTTACTGGCCTCCCACTCAATGGCACAAGAATCAACAGTACCCTGATTAATTTTAAAATACTCTAGTAACTCAGCAAAACTCTGATTTTTTTTAAACACCCCCAAACACGGAGCTTAGGAAGAGAAACATTAAAGTGCTAGAGACCAGGGGCTTTGGCAAACCTGAAAATTGCAACTCCAAGCAGACTGGGGCATGGTCTGAGACTACCAGTGTATCAATCTTAGAAACACTTATTTGATGTAGCAAGGATGTAGAAACCAAAATATAATGAATCTAATTGAAAGCAGTTATGATGGACAGATGAAATGAAGGTGTAGTGTAGTATCTCTCGCCAGGATGCAAAAATTCTCCAAGCATCAATCAAACCATCTCGTCACTGTTTGCCTCTTGGGAGCAGGCGTCCTCCTATCCAGCAAAGGATCTAAAAATCTCATTAAAGTCCCCACCCACAATCAAATAATCATCAGAGATATCAACCAATTTGCTAAAACATTTATGAAATATAACCGGAGAATCATTATTAGGCCCATACACATTAAACATGACAATTACTTTATTAATATATTTTCCAACCAAAATCAAAAAGTGACCATCAGGATCAAAAATCTCCCGTTGAACTGAAAGGAAGAGTTGCTTATGAATTCAAATAGCAACCCCTTTAAACTGTGTTTAAGTATCTGTTACATAGACCTCCCTGGCCCAATCTTTTCTCAACAAGTGTTCATCTGCAGCCATCAAATGGGTTTCTTGTAAAAAGAAGAAGAAGGAGGAGGAGGAGGAGGAGGAGGAGGAGAGAGAGAGAGAGAGAGAGAGAGAGAGAGAAAGGCCACAATTCTTTTAAGTTCCTTTAGCTCAGAGAGCACTCTCTTCTGCTTATTTAAATTCTGCAATCACTTGACATTCCATGAAATCACATTAAACATAGAAAAAGAAAAAAAACATATTGCTCACCCCTCCACACATACAGATCTTGCCTATTTTACAGAAGTTAGCTACTTTTAAATTATACATCATATAAATCATAGATGCAATACATTACAGTCCAAAAGTTTCAAAACATTCAAACTAATATTTATTATGCTAAACCTTACAAAACCTCTAAAATAAAATAAAAAAGAAGAAAATAAAAACAAACAGAAAAATCAAAATCAAATATCCCACATAGCGCCAACATACCCCAAAGACCCCCAAAATAGAATGAAAGTTGGTATGAAAAGTTATGGAGAAAAAGCCTCACCCCTCCTACCTGGCCGGACCGGTTTGTTCTGCCTGAGAAAGGAGGGGTCTGGCTATTGAGGGGGGGGCAAGGGAGAGGGATAAACAGGCAGCCATGGCGACTGCTCTTTGTTGAATCAAGGTGCAACGAAGCACGGAGTGGGTCATCGGCTAAGGCCAACCCAGACCAACCCCCAAGCAGAGCGCCTGGGTAAACTGCTGTAGGGTTTCGGTTGCTAGTTTAGACTAGTGTAGGTTCTCGGTTGTACACTTAGATTAGCGTAGCTTCTTGGTTGTTATTTTGTAGTTCTGACTGTGTGTAACAAAGGTATTCCATTCTGTCTATTTCATTTCCCTTATCTCCCTACCCAATTTGTAACTGACAAATCCCTCAATAAACTTCCTTTCACTTTACCCTAAGTGGAGTGTGTGTACTTTCTCTTTGACTCAGTGCTAAATTCCAGTGTCTCCGACCCAGGCTGAGTTGTAATTGCGTGCGTGCGGTGAGATCAAGGCTGTCAGTGAGTGGAAGCCGTGGATCTCCCGCTCTGTAGTAATGGTACTAATGGACCGGCTGCGGTCCTTCACAAAAGAAAACACAAACAAAAAAAGAACACACACCCCCCAGATTTTAGTTCTTCTTCTTCTGTCTGTTTTAGTGTCTGCTGCTTTTAATTGATTGCTGATTTTGATTAATTGTTTTATTATGCTGGTTTTGTTTTCATTTTGATTGTGGATCGTATCTGTGTTTTTATTGTGTATTGCCCTGAGAGCAATTATCTATAGGGCAGCTAATAAATCTTAGAAATAAATAAATAAATATAGATGACATAGCCCTCAAATAAACAATATGAATTACTATGATATATCTTTGTAGATACAGTGCAACATTCGTAACAGACGCTTCACTCCATCAGAGAACAGTTCACAATACACTCACCTGCAAGAGCTGCTGAACGTGGAGGAGGCCGTATCATGTATCCAGGCAGTAAAAGTTGCTCAATGTGCCTGAGCTGCAGGTATTCTATAAATACTATTTAATCCATGGTGACATTAAAGATTCTGTTAAACTCTCTTTTAAGTTACTTTAAAAGGGAATGATTATTTATCACCTTACTAGCACACCATGCTTCTGACGCCAGTGCAGGACATGGTGCTGCAAAGTATGTCAATATAACTTCAGGGAGGATCAAACAGTGATGCTTGATGTGAGTGAGAACGGGTGTTACAATTGCACAAGTGTACCTAGCAAAATGTTTTATTTATTTATTTATTTATTTATGTATTACATTTATACCCCGCCTTTTTTCCTACAAGGAACTCAAGGTGGCTTACATAATCCTCCTCCTCCTCTCCATTTTATCCTCACAACAACCCTGTGAGGTAGGTTAGGCTGAGAGGCAGTGACTGGCCCAAAGTCACCCAGTGAGTTTCATGGCTGAGCGGGGACTAGAACCCGGATCTCCCGAGTCCCAGTCCAACACTCTCACCACTACGCCACACAATGTTGTGGGGTAAGGGATTCATAGATTCATAGATTCATAGATAGAGTTGGAAGTGGCCTACAAGGCCACAGAGTCCAACCCGCTGCTCAATGCAGGGAACTAGAGGAGGGGTCTCCCATCCAAGTAATCACCAGGCCTGACCCTGCTTAGCTTTCCACACTCAGACAAGCTGAGCCGGCGTAAGCTACAAGCCTGTTGAATTCATGCCCGCAGATTTTGCATGATTCAAGCAAACCCCGGTAGAGATTTATTTATCTATTTTTAAAATATTTATTCGTCACTTTATAATATATATTCTCTAACAGCACAATCCTACATGGCAGGTGAGGAGATCCAAAGGTGGACGAATTGCCTTATCCAAACCCTGCACAGCTCTCAAGCAGGAAGGGAGGAGAAGCAACATACACCGTTAGCAGCAGCAAAACAGTGAGTGATCTGGTCTGGGTGGCTGTGGAGCCTTCTCCCTCCCCCAGTGACCCCGAAGCAGCCTAGATCACTACTTAAGGACCACTAACGGCAGCAATAAGCAGCGATCTGGTCGGGGTGGCTGGGGGGAGGGTGACCCCAAAGCAGCTGAGATTGGGCTCTGTGTTTGTGTGTGTGTCTCCCCCGCCCCCCAATTATGTGCGTGCGAGTTCGTGTGCTCCTGGGCACCCCCTCGGCAAAAGTAGATTTGGCTCTTGAGGTTGTGCATCCCTGACTTAAGACATAGACTCCAACTGCCCCCAAAATGCTGCACTGCGACTGTCCTGAAAACCCTTAAGCCATCACGGCTTCTTACTTTGTTATGCAGAGTCCTGAATTCCCCTGCTTCCTGCAACTGCAAGCTACTTAAGGGGGCCATGGGCAAATTTTAGCTAAGTTTTAGCTTAGCTGCAATTTTGCCCAGGGCCCCTTTAAGATAGCTCTGCTTAGGCTCAATGCGGGCTGCCCACGGAAAGAGAGCAGGGAAGGAACACAGACGCAAGGATGTGTATGTGTGTGCGCACACACAGAGGGAGAGGTGAATGAGGGAATTTATCACATGATTCCTATCTTTATATTGCCAAAGATTTTATTTCCTAACAAAGCTGACTCTCTGTGCCTCTAACAGGTGAGGTTACACTGTCAGAAGGAAATGCAGGAAACTTCCCCTTCTCTCTGAATAGGGGTAGACCGTCCAGCCTCACGCGGGCGTAGCGGGCTGAAATCTGCCCTGCTGACGCCTGCGCGAGGCTCGCGCCGACTTACTGGTTCTTCTGGGTGGCTCGCCTCTCCGCGGTCCCGCTCGCGCTGGTCCCGTCGCGTCACTTAAACAGCCCTGTTGCCCTGGTTTCCCTGCAAAAAACATAGTGTGGGAGTCCAGCGCACCGGCAGCGGCGCAGGGTCCCGTCGCGTCAATTCCGGCATGCCGGAAGTGACGCAACAGGACCAGAGTGGGCGGTGCCGGCAGCTCGAGCAGCACAGAGAACAGCTCTGCGCCGCTCAGAAGAACAAGGTGGGGGGTCGCCGCCATGGAGAGGCGAGGCAGCCCCCCGGGCAGGTTCGTCCCCACCTCTAAATCAGCTCCGTGTTTGGGGGTGTGGGGTGGGTGGGGGTGTATTTTATTTTTATTTATTTATTTACATTTATTAATCGCTCATCTGGCCAGCAACCGGCCACCCTGGGTGATGTACATAGGCTAAAAACAAGATAAAATACATTTAAAACATTACAAATTTTAAAAAAATCTTAACCCACCCCATATTCCCGCCTGAACAGCCAGGTTTTTAATGAGCGGTGGAAGCTCAGCAGAGAGGGGGCATGGCAGAGGTCACTCGGGAGAGAGTTCCACAGTACGGGGGCCGCCACAGAAAAGGCCCTCTTCCTTGTCCCCACCAGTCTAGCTGCTCTGGCTGAAGGGACAAGGAGAAGGCCGTCTGTGGCAGATCTTGTTGAGTGGCCCACTTGGTGTTGCTGGAGACACTCCTTGAGATAGACTGGACCGGAGCCGTATAGGGTTTTAAAGGTCAAAACCAACACCTTGAATTCAGCTTGGCAAGCAACTGGTAGCCAGTGTAGCTCCTTGAGCACTGGCGTGATGTGATCCCGCCGGCGGTTGCCTTTAATCAGGCGAGCCGCCGCGTTCTGTACCAGCTGTAGCTTCCGAACTGTCCTCAAGGGTAACCCCACATAGAGCGCATTACAGTAGTCTAGGCAAGAGGAGACCAAGGCATGATGGGAGCAGATGATTAGGAAGGTAGGGGCGCAGCTGCCATATCAGATGGAGTTGATACAGCGCCGCCCGGTTCACAGCTGACACCTGAGCCTCCATGGACAGCTGGGAGTCTAGAATGACCCCCAAGCTGCGGATCTGGTCCTTCAGGGGTAGCTGTACCCCATTCAGCACCAGGTCAACATCCCCTAACCTTCCCTTGTCCCCCACGAGAAGTACCTCGGTCTTGTCGGGGTTCAGCTTCAGCATGTTCCTTCCCATCCAGCCACCCACTGACTCCAGGCACTTGGACAGGGTCTCAACGGCCAACCTCAGTGAGGACTTGAAACAGAAGTAGAGCTGCATGTAAGCTTCACCTGTTGTAAGCTTCACCTGTTGAATTTGTGCCAATCCTGACAATTTTAAAACAAAAAGAAAGGGATTGCCCTGCAAGCACTGACACGCCACCCATGAAAAACAGCAGATATCAAAAATTAAGGGTTTAAGTAAGGTAAAAAAAATATTACAAAAGCCACTTATAAAATATTATAAAATAATATATAATAATATAATAATGTAATAATTATAATATATAAGATTTTGTGTGTTTCCTCTAATAACTTTTGCACTTGATCATGCCCTTTGGTTGCCTGGCCCTACCCTTGGCCACGGCCTCATGTTGCCTGGCCACACCCTCTTGATCACACCTTCATGTTGCTTAACCATACCTCTTACAAATTCATGTGTGTGTCCCTATTTTCATCTGTGAAATTTTGGAAGGTATGCATAAGATTGTGCATCGTTGAGCAAAAATATTTGTCCCCTTTTAACCAGGAACCTTCCAACCCTGGTCCAACTGAGCGCAGAACAGGAAAGAGGACTCCTATCTCTGCAACCAAACAGGATGCTGTGCTGTTCCTGCTTGTTGGATAAGGTTAAGTACTTCCCTTTCACAATCAATCTACTTTGCCCTTCAACAAGAGTAAGATATGCTGGGGCGAGGCCCAGACCAGCCAGCTTTTTCATCCTAATGCAAATACTTCAGATTCTCATCCTGGATTGCCAGCCCTTAAAATAAAATTCTAAAGCCTGGTGTCCATGCAGGATGAGACAAAGCCTGGCAGAGTCAAGAGGTGAAGCCCAGCCAGGTCAAAGGACGAGGACTAGCAGGAAAGAGGTGCAGCCCAGTGATCAAGGGCAGGGCACAATCGTGACAGTCAGGGCCCAGCAGCCAGTCAAAGGGTGGGAAATTGATCAGGGGCAGGAAAACCATCTTTCTCCTCTCCTGTCCAGCAAAGGTGTTCCAGAAGATGTCCCCAAAATGGCTGGCCTCTTTTGTTTTCCAGCCATTTGGCAACCCTGTCACCCTCACACTTCAGACTGCTCAAATCCAGCCTGGACGGGACGCGGACAGAGACGTTTTCAGAAATAGTCGGCTTTGCCAGTATCCCACTTAAATGGACCATGTTAAATAAACTACAGCAGAAAAGCATACCAACGTTCTAGAAAATGTCCATTACCGGTAAATCATAAAGAAAACAGTTGCATTTTCCTCCCCCCCACTTTTTTTTTTTTTTGCTATACCAGCATACAATAAAAACTAGAAATGGAAATACATCTTTGAAAAAGGCACCATGGGGTCTTAGCTAGCTTGCTCTTTGCAAATAGTATCTCAAGTCTGCTATCTCAAGGCTTTTGTACAAATTCTCCTTTGCAGAGAAGGTGTCGCCCTCTGTTTATCACTTTGCCTTATGATTGTCCCTCATATTGTCCTGTGGAGTGTCATCCTAAAACCATCGAAGACCGCTTTCTTCCGATAGGCCTACACCAGAGTAAATCATTTGTGGCCTCAGACTCTTGCACAAAATCAATTGAATTAGACTTATTTGATGGGAATGGAGAATAATGGAAGCAGCTCTTATAGAAGTGTGATGCCGAAACGGCATCTATTAATACCCCCCCCCGCGCACGCGCCCCGGCCCAGGCACAATGAATGGAGGTATGAATTGATTTTGACTACACAACCTAGAGAGCCAGGACTTTGGTATGAATCTTGCAAAGTAAGACAAATGGTGTTCTGTCCTGCATAGAATTGTATTCTTTGAACTCAGCACTGCTTACTTTTGAGTATCACAGAGGCGGGTTGCATCCCACACAAGTCTCTTTGGGAAATCCTCTAGCACCTCCTCAGCAAAAGAAAGATCAAATTTGCCAGGCAGTTTGCTTGCAATGTGTGGAGGTAGATCACACTTGATCATTTCTTAATTACCTTCTGTTTTCTTCCACTGTTTTTTTAACCTTTGTATGAAACAAACAAACAAACAAACAAACAAACAAAAAAGCACTTTTTTTATTCAAAATATACCCTAGTACTGAAGTCCATGGAAATTTATAGTTTATTGATTTATTGATTTATTCATTCATTTTCTATACCGCCCAATACCCGAAGCTCCCTGGGCGGTGTACAACAATAATTAAAAGCAAACAATAAAATGCAGTTAAAAATATAAACAATAAAACATTATGAAATTTTTAAAACCAATTTTTAAAAATATCTCTAAAACAAGTTAATAAAAACACGACCACTAAAAACAATTTACCACCCCACCATATAGTTGAAGACAAAGATCTTTTATTCGGGTGTTCTCAAAATAGCAACACAATTAATATATGAACTCGAGAACAGAGGAAACCTTTGAAAGGAGAATCTTCTTTTCCAGTGCCCTCTTCTTGGTCTACTCCATTGTGCTTATGTTTTTTGCTTCTGCAACAAGCTATCGCATTTCACTGGAATTATTAATCCTTCAGTCTGTTAGGGCCAAACTACATGTCACCTTAAGGGTGCAGTTCTGCCTTGAGGGCATTCTCCCCCCAAAATTGCCAGCAAATTGAGGGTGGGATCCAGATTGGGACCCATGCAAAGGGGTAGGGGAATTAAGCGTTTATTGCAGTCTTAATTGGGTCTCCCCACGCCCAGGCCATCTGTAATTGGCAAAACAGCCATTGAAAACAAATGGAGGTTTTTATCCTATGCAAAAGACAGATGTGGGGTCCCCAATCCTGACTGGGACTGCAGAGGGGGCAGAGGGTTAAAGCCCCTTAACCCCCCCCCCACATGGTAGGGTCCTAATCCAGATCAGGAGCCCCACACTGGCAATTGTAGGGTGGCTGGAAAACCTGCACTGAAGGGCAGAATTATGCAGGATACCGGTCAGCATAGCTTGGCCCTCAGTCCTCTACGCACAGGGCTCCAAGCTTGGTTCCCAGATGTTGCAGGCCTACAGCTCCCAGCATAACCCAGCCAGCATGGCTAATGGGCAAGGGATTCTGGGCGCTGTAGTCCAGCAAATCTGGGACCAAGGTTAGAGAGCCGGCTCTAGCCAATCTTCCACATTAGCGCTGCGGACATTAGTTTCTCTTTTGTGCTCTTCCTGGTCCTCACCAAGGCAGTAAACCTATAGATGTGAGCTAAAAACATAAGAGCCAGGCTGGATTAGACCAAGGTCCATCTAGTCCAGCATTCCTATTCACAAGAGTGGCCAACCAACTGCCCATGGAAAACCCACAAGCATGACCTAAGTACAGCAGCACCCTCCTGCCTATGTTCTCCAGCAACCAGGGCCGGTGCCTTCCATTAGGCGGACTAGGCAGCTGCCTAGGGTGCGGGGGCTAAAGGGGGCACGGCCAGCCCACCGGCAGCCGGATGGGATCCGCCGCTGCTTCCCGCGGTGGCTCCTCTCCAGCTCCCTGGGCGCACGCCGCCAAAACACCAGCACCGGCGGCGGATGGATCTGGACTTCCTAGTCCTCCCCAGGGGCGGGGACGCTCCACTCTCTCCTCTGCACCCTTCACGGTGAGGGGGGTGGGGGGAGAGCCGAGCACAGCCCCGGAACGACCGCGGGTTGAGCAGGAGGAGGAGGAGGCCGGGCTGGCAACAGCGAGGCTCAGAAGAAGACGGCGGTGGGCGTGGCAAGCTCCTGGATTTTGCCCTCCAAGAGGGCAGCCGCTTGCGGAGGCGCGCGTCTCAATCCGCGGCAGGAGCCGGGCTGGACTCCTCCTGCCGGTGCGCTGAGTGCTTCCTCCCCACGTGGGCTGTGGGCTTTCTTGGGACATAGGGCTGGAGGGAGGGAGGGCTCAAGTGGGAGGGGGGGCCTAAATACCTGAACTTGTCTGGGCGCCAACTGTCTTGCCCGGTCCTGCAGCAACTGGTATGCATAGGCATACTGCCTCTGACTGAGGTAGCAATAGTCATCAGGACTAGTAGCCATTGATAGCCTTATCCTCCCATGAATTTGTCCATCCCCCTTTAAAGCCATCAGCTTGGTGGCCATTGCTACATCTTGTGGAAGTGAATTCCATAGTTCACATAGTACTGTGTGAAGAAGTACCGTACTTCCTTTTATCTATCCTTAACCTCCCAACATCAGCTTCATGGGATGACCCTGGGTTCTAGTATTAGGAGAGAGAGAGAGAGAGAGAGAGTGTCTCCCTATCCACTTTTTCACCCCATGCATATTTTGTACATGTTTATCATGTCAAATGTGACAGTGTTGGACTCTTTGGCAATTCCCACTTAAATCTATATTAAATCTAATAGCACTGTGGTAATGTATTCAAGCTGGTGTCAACAACACCCGCAATCTCACACTAGGTCTGGGCAGCAACACTTAAGATAACTTCAAGGTTGCCTCCACTCTGGTCAGTTCCATGACCAACTGTTCTAGGGCACAGTTGTTTAAGGTATCTATAATTTGATTTCTTTGTCATGACAGGAGCATGTATTACCATGATGTGGAGAATTAGGGAGTACTGCAGACGTTTCAGTTTTATTTTAGTTTTATACTTGTTTCAGTAATCTTTACATTTTAGTTTTAATATCTACCATAATTAGTTTTAGGTTTCTATTGTTCTCTGTGGGACTAACTACAACACTTCTCAACTTGGTTCTCTTGATGCGTTCTCATCACCAAATGGGTGGCTGCTACCTCTTCAGCGGCTCCTGTCCTTCAGAGACTGACTGGCAGGGTGGCAGGCAGACATAGCACAGAAAGACACTCACTGGCATCCAGCAGGAATTAGACAGCATCATCCCATGTTCTAAAGGACATTGCTGGACAATGGGACCTGCTTCCAGAGGAGAGGTGAAGTTGACATATTGAAGGATGGGAGAGAGAGAAGACAATTAGGAACTCCTATCTGTTCCAGGGTGTAAACATACCTATTCCCACTGAAAGCCATTGGCAACATGTCACCTTATCAGGTGAATACAGCATCATTTTGAGGTCAACATGGGCCAGGCCTCTTCAGGTTGACAGCAACAAACAGGCATGAGGTCACATGGCCCAGTTCTCTTCCCTCCAGGCAGGCAGCCATCAGCATGGAGGACCGATGGCCAGCCTTCTTCCTCAGGGCATGCAGCATCAGTCACAGTGTGCCCAGCCTCTCTCCTTCAAAGTGGGCCAGCATCGCGCAAGGTCACAAAGGCCAGTCTCTCTCCTACCTGTAAGGAGGCAGTAGGCAGTGGCGCAGCACTGACAATGTCTCTCTCGCTCTCAACACACCTGAGGCAGAGAGCAAGTGAAGTGTGTGGGCGCTGGGCGCAGTCTCTTTCTCATTGAAAGGAGCGTATGCAGGAGCAGGTGGCGAAATCTCTCTTTCCCTAGTGGGTAATATAGGCATTGTCTGCTTCAGCTTGCCGCATGTGCCTCAGGGTAGGGGAAGAGGAAGTTACCAGGGAGAAAGAGACCACCAGACAGTGGCTGGTGGGCAGAGGAGCACTGGGAATATTGAAGGAGAGTGGCAGGGAGCAGCCGGCCTTTGGGCAGGAAGAGCGGGGGAAAGAGGGAAAGGCGGCGTGTGGACAAAGTACGGTAACAATGGCCAGGACTTGGCAATGTGCCAGGCACCCCCCCCCCAAGTAATAAGGGAGCTCAGGGGGGGGGGGAACCCACAATGGTAGATTAACTTTCAGGAACACCAGCTGCTAGGGAAGGGAAAGAATTGGGAAGAACAGGAAATAGGGGAATATACTACACAGACAGACTGAGACAGACAAAGGGGCAATGAAGTAGGCCTTGCAGCTAACAGATAAGGAGACATGACAGACACAGCCTGGGTTTGCCTCAGGGGTTCCGATTTTGCGCATTTCTTGGGGCGGGTTTTGTTCTGTTTGTAAAGTGGCCAAAATATCATTCTTACGGTATTTTGAAAAGCGACGTGCTTTGTCACTACAGCCAGAGTAGGTGTTCATCTGTTTCAAAAAACCGGCTTTGACTTTGCCATGATGATATAGATAAGCAGAGATCTGCAAAAATTTTGCTAACAGGGACATTTTATATTTGAATATGCACCATTCACAGTATGTTCTGCTCCTCTCCCTCTCACCTCAGTAGAATGAAATCATACTGTTGGCAAGTTTGAATTTCTGGATTTCTCTCCTCTGAATGTGGGTTGTGTGTTTTAATATAGCAAACCTCTATAGCTGGAGATTCATATCTGAATCAAGGGCTTGTATCTCATCAGACCAGAGATGCCACTTCAGGGCTATCTCCTCCCGACTGTGTTTCAGAGCACATGTGCTTACCTCCCCAACAGTTTTGGTATTTCTGGATGCTAAAAGCACCACTTGCTTTGCTTTAAAGTGAGGTAGTCTGATCTGTGGGGGACACTGGCAAAGAGATGGATGTGTTGATAACATTGCTATACTTATGATGAGGTAAAACGATATACGACAAAAGATCATCATTACAGGCACAAGCACCTAATAGATATTTAATCATCTGACTCACATTCAAATTAGCAGCTTGGCATTTGTCACACTGGGCTGACTTGTTTTGTTTTCAGTCAAGCTGAAATGACGTGTTACTTCTGAAGCTCACCAACCTGTCAATCCGCCACTGTGACTCTTCCCCCCCCCCCCAGGGATATGGAAATCAATTTCATTCCTAAAGCAAAAGCAATCTCCCGTAGTGGCTTTGGTAGCAGCATACAAAAGGTTACAAAAACGAAGAACACGCAGGGTTATAACAGGGAAGTGCTACATTATCCATTAACAATGTCTATGTGAGGAAATCCGTGAGGAAAATCTAAATGACTCGAAATGCTCAAGGAAATTGTCCGCTCTAATTATTATGTTCAGTGGAAGTTCTCCCCCCTCCCCCTTGCTTATCTTTGATGTTGGTTGCGCTCAATACCTCTCAATATTTCCTGACAGCTCTCTGTGATTTGTTATCAACTCAGTTGTTAAAATTTAAAACACACATACACACACACACACACACACACACACACACGAGGGGGGGGGAACAGACTTGCAGCTATGATTTGACAGAATCCAACACATTTTTTTATTCATCAGTTCCCTCCACTGGAAGTAACATTCTCTTTAGTGGCAATCTGCTATCTAGGTAGCAGTCAGAGTTTAGGCAAACTTGAAGAAGAAAAAGAGTGAGACTTTGTAAGTCACTTAACTCTATCACCCAGGTAATTTCCATGTGTCTGCTGCTGTTCCCTTCTTTCTTTTTTTCATTTGTCAAGCCCTTTAAAGGGTATCCCAAAAGGTCCCTGGGGCTAATCTGGTAGATGTGAGAAAAATATATTCTGTCTCTCTCTGATATGGATGTATTGTGACATAACCAACTATTAATAGGAAAATCTCTATTTAAAACCCCTTCATGTTATGGCTTTAACACACCCACACACACACACGCACACACACCCGCACACACACAAACCCTCACTCCCTATTTCTGTTGTAAATTCTTTATCTTCCCTGGAACCCCTATGGATTCTTAAATGGAATTAGATCGTAAGACGGAATGGCTTTCAGGAGACGACATCTTTTGGCTCTCATACCACAGTGCTATAAAAAGTACCGACTCCTTTGAACGCAACTTCTCAAAGGAGCGCTTCAAGAGCATCAGCTGGGGCAGATCATGCCATAAATGCAGCAGTATTGCTTCCCCTCATCATTTCGGAGAATGAATGGAAGAAATCATTTCTTCTGCTTTGCTGTCAAGTTGCAGCCATTTTCATTACTATCCAATGTGAGAGATAAATAGGAAAAAGAAGAAAATAAGGTCAATACTGTCATTAGGGTTACTGATAGAGAAATCCACACTTGCCATTTGATTCTGAGAAGGGAGGAGCTTTGTTTTGTCACTTGTTGTTCCCTTCTAGCCAGGGATTCCCACCTCCGCCCACCCTTGGTTAAACTCTCATTTTAGCCAATTTGCTACTGCCTGGTGGAGCTTTAGGTACAATCTGCCAAAAACATTGCCACAGTGTAATTCCCATACATTAAAAGAAGAAAGAAAAAGAGAGAAAGAAATCTCTATAAGAGATGCAATCCCCAAGTGCTAGGATTCCAGTGGGAGAGATAATTTCCTTTTAAACAAGCCCTTTCCTTGTGCTTAATAGGGATGTAACAAGGCTATCACACATAGAAGGTGGAGTGGGCCTGCTCAGTGGGCCATGGGTCCAGCAACACACCCCTCCCCACTGGCCCCACCCCCTCGACATCTGCACATTATTCCGTGGGGACACTGGCAAAGAGATGGCTACATGTGAGCACCTACTCATGGGCATGCACGGCGCAAGATGAGGACATCCGCGAGATGGCGACCCCTGATTGTGTGGAGTGCCTGTCGCTCACGTACGTCTCCATCCCTTTGCAGATGCCCCCGCTGAGTATGAAGATGTCAAGGGGGTGAGTGGCACTGGCATGGCCCTGCTCCACCTCCTACATGCGATAGCCTTCCAGCTCTATCTACTATAATAATGAAAGAGGATATCTGTTCCTTTGTCCATCCTTCTACATGTAGCACCCAGACCGTGAAACCTAGACACTTGAAACTTGGCATGCATACTAACGGGACCCTAGGGGTGTGCACCTCGGGGTTATTTCATTTTTAAAATTCATTAATTAATTTTAATGTGTCCAGATGATTGAAGCCCGCATTAACCTCATCAGCCACCATGGGCAGACTTCCCTAACCAACACATAGCTTGCAGTCCATAAAGTTTGAGGTCAAGGAAGATTAGCAGGCTGAGGGACAGAGTTATACATCTGCCCCCTGCTGTGGGGCAGACCCCCCCTAGAGGCATGGAGTGGACAGACCTCCTTCAGGGGGCTATAGTGGTGCACGATGGCAGGGGCTGTGTCTGGGAGTGCCAGTGGGCATGGCTTCATGCCAAAGAGTGGACACAATGTGTCCAACTCTGATAGCTGTATAAGTTTGCTTGAAGGCCTCACTGTATCAAACTAAGGGCTGTTCCAGCCTGTGCAAAGCTGGGTCCATTCGCTAGTAACTCATCAAAAGGCCTTCAGATTCACTTACGTGGCAAAAGGAAGAATATTTTGGAGCACCAGGAACAAATAGTTGCCCATACCTTGTGCAAGTTTCTTTTCAAGTGTATGGGAATTACACTGTGGCAGTGTTTGATCCCATACTTCGAGGCCTGTGTGTAACATAATGGCCAGTGTGTTGGCCTTACATATGATTGAACCCAAAGTGAAAATCCTACTCAACTACTGAAACACACACTGGGTGGCTTTGGGCATCACTATCTCTCAGCCTAATCTTCCCTACATCATATGGATGTAGTAAGGCTAAAACATTACCACAAGCTCCTTGGAGGAAGAGCTGCACATTTATTCCGTGGGGACACTGGCAAAGAGATGGCTAGATAGATGATAGATAGATAGATAGATAGATAGATAGATAGATAGATAGATATCCTATCACAGTTCTGCCTCTATACAGAGCAATCCGTACAGTTCAGAGCACATTATGCTACATATTCAGGATGGCCCTGATTCAACAGTGACAGGGTAGTCCTGTGCTGTGCATGCTTATTTAGAAATAAGTCTCACTGTGTTCAAAGTAAGTTTGTATAAGATTGCAGCTTGAGTTGGGCACATTTAAGGCTATTGATGTCAGTGGCCATAAGTGCTGAACCTGCATTGGACTGGGGCCAATAAATTCACTTCAGTAACCAGCTAGAGAGCAGATACATCCAAACTACTCCAGCAACTGAATCAAGTTACATGGTAAATCAACAGAAAACCCATGGAGCAATGTCCTCCCTGACCTCCAATACAAGGAATAGTATACAAAGGAATAGACTAGCATTCGACAAGAGCCAATCCAGGAAGCCTGCCAAGGGATACTATGTTATTGTTGTGCAATATACACCAACCAATATCCTACTTTTAGCAGCCAGCTCACCCAGCATAGCTTCAAGCAGAAAGCAGAAAAGCCTTTATTCTTACAACCAAGAAGATGGCCCACTAAAAGGGTCTGGTTTATTTTCTCTTAATTTTGGAACCAACACTCTGCATAAAACTTTATAGTGCTTGCTTTCAAGGGACCAGCAATCAGTACTTATACCTTACACAAAACTACTGTAATTCATGGAAAAAGAAAAGAAAACACCCAGTAAACTCTTGAAATATACAAACATCTAAAGATGTAAACATAAAATTTGGGGGGGGGGGGGGGCTACTTATTTTCCACTGAAGCAAATTCTATAGGCCCACACAAAGACAGGGCTCTTCTTAACTCTTCGACATTCTCCCTTCTAACTTACAATTTGAACAAACTACCGTACTTGCATTTAAATGGGTATAATCCTAATGATATCTATGAGACAAAAAAAATGCTTTATATGCAAATTAATTGGGTTATTAATTGCAACCTGAAATTTGAGTCTACCTTTCTGTTGCTACTAGTGGTAGGTCTGATTCATTCTGTATATGTGTATCTGTTAAAAGTTGTGTGTGTACACACACACAATTTATATCCCACTTTTCCTCTAAGAAGTTCAAGGTGGCACACAAGGTTCATGTCTCCTCATTTTAACTTCACAACAATCTTGTGAGACAGGTCAAATTGAGTGGCTGTGACAGCTCCAAGATCTCCCAGTGAGCTGGGTGTGGATTCAAACCTGGGCTACCCAAATGCTAGCCAAACACTCTAGCAATAACACCACACATCAAAGTCTTCTAGGTTCAGTTCTCAAGTTACATTTTGTGCTTGAGTATCCATAAATGAGCAAAAACACACACATGTAGCATGTCAAACAGGGCAGAAAGAAGGCATACATGCAAAATTAGATGGAAGGCTTTCAAAAACCAAGAAACAATGGAGGTTTTTTTTTTTTTTCTAGAGATGCATACCTAATTCTTCACAATCTTGCACTCCACGTAAGATGGGGTATGCACATACTTATACTCTTGGATTTTATTTATCTATTTCTTTAGCATGCATCCAGTATTACATCATTTATGCAGCGAGTGAGCTCACGGTTGAACTGCACTCACCCTGTTTTGATCAGACACAAAACCTTCCCTTCGGTCTAAAAGTTCATGGGGTGGGAATTCTCCTCCCACTTCAGTCCCCATACAGTGCCTGCTGGCATTTTTTCACCCTCATCAGCTTCACTGCTTAGAAGGAATCCTTCTACTGGAGATATTCTTTTACTCGAGCTTGCTCCCTTAGATTTATCAGCCCTAGCCAGCATGGCCAATGATCAGGGATAATGGAATTGCAGACCAGCAACAACATCTGGAGGGCTACAAATCCTCACACCCTGCTTTTTTTCTTCTTCTTCATCCCAACTGGAGGAAGAGGATGGCAAGCAGGCAGTGATGTCCAGCTGCTTCGGCCATGAGGTTTCTACAAGGGACAATGCAGTGCTTTCAGCTCATCCTAGAAGTTGATGAAGAGGACTGTTGAAGGGGACTGGAGCTCTTCCTGGGGAATTTGCCACTAGTCATAGATGGGATCCAGTTCTACTCCATTAGCATGCAGCTTACAGGAGCTCCAAATTACTTTGTGGTTATATATATATATACACACAAACTTTCTTGTTTAATTCTTCAACTTTACATTTCTGAATAGACATATAGAATTGAAGGATATCTAAAGATTCCATTCCATGTTTGTTCTTATGTGCATGCCAAATTTAGATAGGGGAGGGGGACTATAGATCTCTAATTACATGCTGTCTGATACTGAAAATCCAGGACACGATCCAGCCAAAATTAAGCAGGACACGATCCAATTTTAAGTCCTATTGTGTGCGAGAGTTAAACATGGGCTTAATGATCTCCCATTGAAATCATTCTTAATTGGATCTTGGTCCCAAATGTGTGCACTGCAGTGCAAACCACGTCGACAAATTTAACCAACAATTGACAACAAGCCATATTGGTTGTTTTGAAGAAATATTTATGGCATGGTTTTATTTTTATGCCTACACAAATTATGGCTAAGGAGATGATCCACACCAGAAGTGTCAACACCCACCATTGGTGACCATGTAACTCAGGGATGAGCAACAGTGTGGGGCCTTTTTGGGGCCCCCGACCCCACCCCCATGGGCTATATTCCTGGCAGTGCTCCACAAAATATTCTCCACAGCTGCAGCAAAAGAGCTGCAGTTTGCCACCAAAATTCTCAAGCTAAATGTGACCTATTTAGTGCTCTGTAGCAGTAAACTGATTGGTTTTTTGTCACCGCAAACTTCAGTGGCATGGGGGGGGCTCAGTGGGGGCCACTTGTGGCCCATGGGCCACTTGTCACCCACTCCTGAACAGCCAAAGCAAAGGGAATTTCTTATTATTGCTTTGTACTGTTCTTGGGGTAAAGTTACCTTACCTCACCCTAAGAAGGAGCTAAGTTTCTATCAGCAAAAGTATGATACAAAAATACACGTACTTCTATAACAAACAGATTTCATGGGGAGAGTCTACCTTGTAACTGCATGGGAGGAATCAATAGGGTTTAAGCCAACCAACTGTGCACATAATTGCAGCCTTAGTTTCTAGAGCAAAGCATGAAATGAGGAGCTGCCAGAGTCTCTTCAGTCCCTCTATGAAATATTCAGTTGGACCTCAATGAGCTGTCAAACTACAAAAGCATTTTATTGTTGTTTACGAAGTCAGACTGTCCATTTTTGTTTGTTTTGATGCTTCCAGCTGCGATAGATTGCCCTGCAAAGTGCCTCATTTGCTTACCAATTGTTCTAAGCCATCAGATACCAGTGCCACAAATCCAGTGCACTGTCTGGAATTCCCCTTTTATTGTTCGCATTCAGAACAACATGTAAAATTAGGGTTAATTTATTTATTACATTTACGGTATACCCCCGCCTTTTCTCCTGCAAGGAACCCAAGGCAGCTTACATAATCCTCCTCCTCCTCTCCATTTTATCCTCACAAGAACCCTGTGAGGTAGGTTAGGCTGAGAGTCAGTGACTGGCCGAAAGTCACCCAGTGAGTTTCATGGCCGAGCAGGGACTAGAACCCGGATCTCCAGAGTCCCAGTCCAACACTCTCACCACTACGCCACACTGGCATGAGCAGCTAAAGGTGCAATCTTATGCATGTTTAGACGGGGGGGGGGAGTCTTACAACTCCCAGCATGCCCCAGCCAGCATGGCTGGCTGGGGAATACTGGGATGTGTAGGACTTTTTTTTCTGTCTAAACATGTGTAGGACTGCGTCCTAAGAAAGTTTCAGAAGCCTTGCCAGATGCATACCTCAGATTCAGTATATGACCCCTGTACCTGTTGCAAAAATACATGTCTTTCTCCCAGTCACTTCTCTATGAATGTTTAAAGAATGGATGCGTGTGAAAATAAAGTTGAAAACATCCCATTGCTAATGACTATGGAAACTCAAAATTGGTTGGTTCACAGGTTAAGTCCATTAGGTTTGTAATTTCCAAATGTGTAATGAGCCCAGGCTTCAATGTAATGAACTTTATTGTTTTCATATAACTCAAACTGAGATTGATTACAAGTTCCTGAACATGCAACAGCCGTTACAGATGCACTCAAGGACAACTTAAAAGCACTGGTAGGATGGTTGGTGCATCTCACAATGGAAATCTGGACCAACACATACATCCCAATATTTCCATTGCACACTTATGAGTTATACACACACACACACACACACACACACCAAAGCAAGACAAAGTGAAAGAGTCTACATCCCCTAATCACACTGTTATGTTTTGGAGCCAGTCTTAATTACCTTCTGGGGACCCCTTACCACTGGTTGCCTCTGATTGCAAAGAGATTCAGGATCCCTCCCAACTCTGTAACTCTTGATTTGAATATTTCAGTAAGCAGAGATAACAGATGCCTGAGGCAGCACTCCTCAAAGACCTGACAATAGACAGCTGATGGCCAGTAACATTCTGCTGATATGTTTTAATGGGAGGTGGGATGATGGGCCAAGAAGAAACAGGTGATGGGGAGAGATGACTCACTCACTCTTTTGTCCCACTAGGCCAAGAGGGAGGGGCGAGGTCTGTGTGTACAGCAGAAAGTCAGTGGGCCTGTTTACATAATCATAAGCCACAGTGGTTTATTTCCCTCACTGTGCATGTTGGGCGCCTGCCGGGGGGGGGGGGGGGATTAGCCTAATTACGGTCGGCAGCACAGTTTCCCATGTCATGTGAACCCAGCCAGGGTGGCTTGTTGCTGTGGTTAACTAGCCACCCTAGAACTCTACAACAGGCCATGGGTTCTGGGTGGCTTGTTCACCCCAGCAAACAAGCCACCCTAGCCAGGTTTGTAAGACACAGGAAGCTGTGCCCAGCTAGGATAATTATGTTAATCCCACCAGTATGCACAGGGTGGTTAACAAGCCACAGTGGCTTATTAACCACCCTGTGTTTGTGTGAACTGGGTCTGTCTGTGCAGGAACCAGATCTGAAAAGGAGGCAGACTTTGCTCTAGGCAAGGCACTGTGGATTCCCCTAGAGATTTCATGGGGAGCAGGAATCTGTTGGAGTGTTAATACTGTGGTCCCTCATTTCATGCTCAGCCTATATGTGTGTGTAAATAAACCTTATATATCACAGAAGTGCCATACATCTCCAGTGACCGCCTTCTAAGGAATCCTGAGTAAGTGCTGGAACCCATAAAACATCTCACCACTCAGAGGGGGGATTAAGTAACAAAACCTAATCCACCCCCCCAAATGCTTACCAGAATTGGAGTCTTGGAACTGGGGACACTGATGTGAAGGAGTAGTCTTATTCTCCTTGATCAGAGTCCTCAGAATCCTGTAAATTGCTGCTTCTGTCCATGTGGCTTGTGCTGCAGCGAGTGCGTCTGCCTTCTCCAGTGACTCCATGTTGTTCAGGACAGTAAACACAGCACATGTGAAAATAGCCCAACAGAGAAGGGTACATGGTGACACAGAATGTTGTAATGCACAGGTTTGGGGCAGGAGGGAAGCCATTTATATTACGCATGCGACACTCCCAAGAAGTATTTGAGTGATGAGCATGCATGAGAATCTGCACATTTTTTGATATCCTAGATCAATGGAGAATTTTTGTCTGAGCTTGTAATGTCTGATTCATAACATGGTGAGCTAATGACAATTTAAGCAGGGTACATTCACCCATCACTACTAATGATTCACAATGTCCATCAGCCATTTCACCGCATCACATGGAGGCTATAGCCATGTGTACGCTTACATGGGTATAAGCCACATAAACTCACTAGAACTTACTTCTGAGTAGGTATGCATAGGATTGTGCTGCACATCAGTAGAAGATTGGCTTGAAAGCCATTTTTAATTGTTTCCAGGTTTGTACTAAAAAGGGTCAGCGTTTGGTTTTGTTCTGTTTTTACCAATCCATAACAACAGCATAGATTCTCAAGTAATAATATTCAAGGATAGCAACCAATGTGTGGACAGTGGATGGATTTCCTCATTGCCTAGTATCTTTTCTTCTTTCACCAAGACTGAATAGGAAGAATACAAAAACCTAAGAGCCTCACTAGATCAGACAGAGCCTCACTAGATCCAGCTTAGCATGCTGTTTCCAACAATGGCCAACCAAATGCCAAGAAGGGAATGAAGTTGACGGCCTTCCCCAAAGCAAAAAAGGACAACGTGTACCAATTTTGTGTGCAGTTAATTATATGCATATTAAAAACCAGAGCAACCTTCAGATGAACATTCTCTGATAGCAAAATCTCATGTCCCCTCTCTCCTCTATTCCCATATTGTTTATGAAATAGGACAATAATAAGATGTGTTTCCTGGAAACAAGGCTGTATTAGTATTTCTGAACCAGTCTCCATTTTCTGCTTCAGCTTGTCTAATAGCCTTCTCGGTGCTGCGCTGCAGGCCTTTAAGAATGTAATCTCTATAATCTATATCAATTTATTTTAATTTGGTGCATTTGTTCCTTGTTTGTAGTAATGGATCATCTGTTGCTTGGCATTTTGACTCATGCTGGAAAATGAATACAAATAAGAACAGGAATAAAAGTGGAGCACTCCAATGCCTTGATCATCAGAAGCACTGGGAAAGCTGACCTCAACCAGTCAGGACAGCAACAGCTCTGTTGTGCTTAATTATCCTGCTGACAAAAAGCGAGGCTTCATTAGGTTTGCTTGAGCAACAGACACTAAGACAAATTTTATAGTGTCCTCTAAATAGCCTGAGACTATCAACTGTCTTTATTGATATACCTGCGATTTCCCACCGTTCAATTCCCCTTGTCCTTGTCTCTGCCACATTTTTGACTTCCAGATTCTTCTAAGTATTTTAGAATATGAGAGCTAGTGTGGCGTAGTGGTTAGAGTGTTGGACTGGGACGGGGGAGATCCGGGTTCTAGTCCCCGCTTGGCCATGAAGCTCACTGGGTGATTTTGGGCCAGTCGCTGACTCTCAGCCTGACCTACCTCACAGGGTTGTTCTGAGGATAAAATGGAGAGGAAGAAGAGGAGGAGTATGTAAGCCGCCTTGGGTTCCCTGCAGGAAAAAAGGTGAGATAGAAATATAATTAATAATAAATAAATAAATAAATTTTGGTGAGTCCACAGAAAACTCAGATTAAACTGTAAACACTGTAGCTTTGTCTCACCCACCACCACTACCTTTGCCAACTCCCAAGCTCCTTAATTAAGGACCCAAACAGATATTACCATAGATATGTGTCTTGCAGCTACCGTTTCCCCCCTATTTTTACTCTAGAGTAGGTGCAGGGCCCCCAGTCCAGATCAGGACCCTAGTGTGGTAGGTAGGGGGCTTTTAAGATCTGGATCGGGGGCTCTGCACCTACTCTGGAGTACAAATGGGGGGGGGGAAGACAGACACAGCTGCTGGACACACATTTAAAATAATGTCTGTTGTGGCCCTAGGTTCATCACAAATGTGGGGAGGAGGGAATTTCTATCACTTGAGGTTCTACCCCTGAACCAACACCATCAGCGATGCTGTAATGTGCGGATCCCTGCCTTAGGTTGGGGGTATTGGGCTAGGTGGCCTTACTGCTCCTTCCAATTCTATTTTTGTTTGTTAATTTGACCCAATTTTAGGATTAAACTGAGATCCGGGTTCTAGTCCCCGCTCTGCCATGAAACTCACTGGGTGACTTTGGGCCAGTCACTGCCTCTCAGCCTAACCTACCTCACAGGGTTGTTGTGAGGATCAAATGGAGAGGAGGAGGAGGATGATTATGTAAGCTGCCTTGGGTTCCTTGCAGGAAAAAAAGGTGGGCTATAAATATAATAAATTAATAAATTAATTAACATTTAAAATTGAATTAAGCCCGTGTGAAACTGTCTCCTGCTGCCTCTTGGCGAGGTGTAATGAAAGGTGAGATTCTCAGAGCTAAAGGAGTCTCTGGGGAGGATTCATACAGGCAAAGAAGCTTCCCTGAGAGCAAACAATGGCGGCATCATGGTCTAGGGTGGCCATGGGTCCTACCTTACAGAGGACAGTCCTCTGTTTGAAGGGCTGTCCAGTCTAAGTCTAATTTAAAGAGGAAGAATCAGGAAAAGGGAGGTGGCACCCATCCACAATTAGCACCCGGACAGCTGACTGATCCAACAGTCTTCCCCACTATGGTGAGCTGTATTTTTTAATATATAGTCCTCAAATAGAGGACATATCAGATATTAAACTGATAAGAACAGATACTACACTTGATCTTAGCCCAAAGGCCGAGAAGCGATGGTGAGCTGTATTGCATTTGCAGTAATTCTTTCTACATTTGCATCTATTCATGTAAGTTAACATGTGCAGATTTTATGCAAATCAGTGCCTATTTCTGCCCTCTTTTTTTGGTGATGTGTTTCCTCTCTTTTTTGAGATATGTAAGTGGCCACTCTATCATGGTCACTTGCTCTTCATCTTCTTGACTTGTAGAAGTCTCTGGCAGAGGAGATGCCTCAGTGGCCGCTTCCCAACAAGGTCCCAGGAAAGGGTTCCTCGTTCCTCCCCTCCTCAGAGAGCCAGGATTCCTTTATATTTGTAGAAGTATCTGAGTTAGGTTCTTGGACCACAAGACACAGTTTCTAAGCTAGAGATGTAGGAGAAATTTGTTTCCGTTCATTTTTGATCAGTTCGCACCTTCCAGACAGAACATAAGACTTGGATGCAAAGTGCAGTCTAAGTCCATATATTTCCAAGCTTGCAATGTGATTCGCAGACCAAAAAAAAAAAGTGTTTGACAGCATGCGTACATTTGAAAAATATGCATGAAAAAATGTGTACTTTTGAAAAATGTGCACAAATATGCTTTAGTCATTGGGAGCAGAATGCATACATTTCAAAGATGTGCACAACTGATGCATACATCTGGAAAAATACACATGGAAACACACACGGATTTTCATGAGAAAAGAAAAAAAAACAAAGCTCACAATCTGATATGGATTTGAGTCAGAATGAGCTTCAAGATGGAATCTGGAGAACTTCAGCAAGTTTGAGTTTTGCTGATTCACACATCCATAGCTGTGGTTCACCAAGTCTCATTACAGATAAACTAGGTGGGCATTGAGCACCAGCAGGTTAAGCTATGACCTGGGTCAACCTAAGGCAGTACTGTGGGGAAGCAACAAGTGTGGTCCAGCAGAGAGGGTGCTGTACTTAGATCTGGGCTCAAACCCCAGGGGGGAAAGACCTATTCACTCACTGGTTGGAATTTGGAAAGTCATTGGCCTGGTTATGAAACAACCACCCTTGGGTTGTTTAATCTATGGGTTGTCGGGGCTGTGTCAGAGCAAACAAGTGCACTGCCTCCCACCAGCTCATTGCTTCTGCTTTGCTTCCAGATTACAAAACAACCCAGGAATGCCATGTTCCTGGGTTGTGCCCATGAGTCCATGACATGTGCAAACCCAGAACTTTGCGTTATTGAGGGAGGAACAACCCAGAGGTTTAACCCATGGTTTGTTCTTGGATTAAAACTCAGGGGATGTTTCTTTCTCAACAAGCCAGAGTGCCGGATTCGCACGTCATGGAGCACAGCTGTTTTGTAATCCGGAAACAAAACAGATGTGCTAAATGGGTGGGAGGAAGTTGTTCACTTGCTCGCTCACTCCCACACAGCCCCAACTAATCATGGGTTGTTTAACCCTTGGTTGGCCGTTATGCATGACCTGCGTCATTGACTTTCAGCTCAGCTTTCGAAAAGGAAACTATATTGAAATTACATTGACCTCGCTCATAGATGTTCTCGAATGGCTACATGAGAAAAAGGAGTGCAAAACACGTTATACATCAGTGGCAATATTTAAATTATATATTGATAATAAGCTTCAAGCTGTTATTGGCCTTTTTTCAGGAAAGGGGGGGGGAGATCAGATGTAATTTTAAACAAGCACAGAAGGGAAGTAGGCCCCGTTAACAAATTATTTTAATCTGTGTTTGAATGACTGATGTGAATTTTCCTTGTATGGAGAGAATGGGGGGGGAGCACGTGGCTTCTGTAAGAGGGGACAGATGCACCAGGCCTGCAGCCATGCACATTTGCTCAACGAGCTACTGCCACTGTCATCATTCTTCTAGGAGGGAGCCAATAAAAAAACCATATAAAATTTTATTGTGTTGTGACACTAGTTATTATATCCAGCAGTCAGAACTCTTACCCAGAGGCAGAAGGGTCTTTCCTGTTCCTCAGTGCCGAATAAATTGCTGGACTGTCACGGAGGAAGTAAAAGAGTCAAACAATGGGAGGAAAGTTCGAATTCGTTCTGCAGCCTTTATAATATTATATGGTGATATAAAGCATAAATGCAGCAGGGCACACAAAGAGCAAGAAGCTAATAAAAAGGAATAGCAAACACATGATTGGACAACACCAAAATAGGAGTTTCAAAGGTTGAAGGATGAGAGGGGGAGTCAGCCAAACTGAGCTGACTGGCCATTTTAAAAGGTCGTTCAAAATTCCCACCATTGCAACGTTCCCCCCCGCCCCCAAACCAGTACTGCAGGGGTGCAGAACCTCAGACCCATGGGCCAAATCTGGCCCTCCGGGGGGCCAAATTCATCCCTCCAGGGTTCCCAGATGGCCACGCCCCCTTCCCCTGGCCCCACCTCCTTTCCCCCTCCCAGCAATCATTTGGTGGCTTCCCACCCAGCTTTTGTGCAGTTTTTCCCCCACTCTGGAAGGTTGAAATGCCTCTCCTAAGGCTTAGTTACTGGCAGTAACAGTTTTAAGCTAAAATATGATGGCATTTTTGGTATTCTGGACCCGACCCCTTTTGTCCTTGTCCCTGCCCCTTTTGCCCTCAGCCCCTCCAACCACTGGAATGTGGCCCCCGAAAGCTTTTCCAAAATGGAATTCGGCCCTTGGACTGAAAGAGATTCTGCACCCTCTGCAGCACACGTTGTAGCTCCTCTGAAATGAAGGAAAAGGTGAAGACTGCAGCGTAGGCATCCTATCACAGTACCTTCCTCTTCCCACAGCATTTTAAAATTATTATTACTATTCACATGGATCATGAGAACTGTCATGAGATGCTGGGATTTCAACCTGGATCTAAATTCAGCATCCACCCCCCCCCCCCACTGGATTAGATTGGCTGTGTGTCCACAGAACTATTTCAGTCATCTGGGAACCTTTTGCAAGCAGTGACCGTTGATGCCCTTTGGAGCTAGTAGGGTGGAGGCAGGCAGAAGCTGAGCCCTCTGGTTTTGTCCCTCTCATCCTTCTTTGCAAGGACAGTAATGACACTTAAGCACTGCAGTACAATTCCTTAGCATCTACCGGTAACTGAAAAATAGTTTCTTGCCTGACCTAGTTTCTCACCTTGCCTTTTACCATCTGAAGACTGCCAGGTTGTCTCTGTAACTGTGCCTCAAGCTCTGTCAAATTCTGCAAGCCTGTGCTCCATTAAATCTGGGGTGCTGCCAACATTCCTGTGCCTGCCTCCTTTTCTCTACCTCTTCTTGTGACACTCTGTCTTGGGGTACTTGCTGTAGGTAGCAGCCCTGTAATACCTGGAGTACCCAGCTGTCAATCATGCTCCCCTCCGCGCATGTTCCTCCAGTGCCCACATGCAGCCATCCATTTCAGTGACAGAGAGAGAGAGAGAGAGAGAAGGAGAGAAAAGGGCTGACTGCTGGCCACTGTGTTCACACACGGCTGCTGCCCACCTCAACGAGAGAGACTGTGCCAGTGCCATACACTCCTATTTCTGTTTGCCTCACTGTGTTGATAGACTTTTGCCCATACACAGCTGCTTGAATGAGAGAGAGACAGGCAGAGAGAGGCTGAATCTGCCAACCTGAGAACTATGTGCCCCCTTGCTGATGCTGCCTGCCAGAAGCAAAAAGAGCCATTGTGACCTCATGCTGATGCTGCCTGCCTGAACCAAGAGAGACCGGCCATTGTGACCTCATGCTAATGCTGCCTGCCCAGAGGAAATAGCCAATGTGCCCTCTGACCGTTGCTGTCCACCAGAAGTGGAGAGGGAGAAAGATTGAGAGACTGTCCTTTTCTCCACATGTTACCAATGACTTTCATAAGAAAGGGGTTCTTTCTACAGCACTGATGCTTTCCTCGGCCTAAGTTCTGCTGTGGTCTTGGTGCCAATGCTGCCAACATTCTTCCTGTTCCTCACATGCAGTAAGTGAGTGATGCACCCTAGTTTTGCTGGAGGAGGTGATGACCCTGCTACTTATCACCTGTAAGATCCAAACCCAAGTCCCCAAAAACATAACCCACTTCAACTAAAGCAGTTCAATTTAAGCCAGTGGACTGAAGTCACCTATGCCTATTTACTCTGAAGTAACTTCCAGTGAATTCCATGGGATTTATTCTCTAGAACTGCAGCTTAAAACACCCAGTCTCCTCCTATTTACTTGGGAGTAAGTCCCATTGTAGTCAATGAACTTTCAAGCATGCATAGAACTCAGTCCTATGCACACTTACTTGGGAGGAAGACCCATTAAACATAATTTTGAGTAAACATGTATATTTTCTGCTAGTCACTTTTTATGGCACTACAAGAAAAAAGAAGTGAAAGATTCTTTACATAGACAACACTTGAATTAATTTTAAATTGTTTGGGGCATTTTGTTTTTGCATGCCTGCACCTATAAAATTGAATGAGAAAAATATACTCAGCAGAGTGTGTATTTGGTTTTCTAAATGTTTTTATTACACTTCCTACCTCGCTTCTCATATGAAATTTTCAGCTGGCACGTGTATTTATTTTCTATCGCCTACCCCAGGTCCCAAGCGCTTGGGGCAGATAGCAATGTTAAAGTCATAGAACCCCAAAATGTCAAAACTTAAATGATTATGGCTGCACATTTACCTAGGGGTAAGCTCCATTGAACATAATGGGGCATCCAAGTAAATATTTATTTATTTATTTATTTATTATATTTATACCCCACCTTTTTTCCTGCAAGGAACCCAAGGCAGCTTACATCCTCCTCCTCCTCCTCTCCATTTTATCCTCACAACAACCCTGTGAGGTAGGGTAGGCTGAGAGTCAGTGACTGGCCCAAAATCACCCAGTGAGTTTCATGGCCGAGCGGGGACTAGAACCCAGATTTCCCGAGTTCCAGTCTAACACTCTAACCACTACGCCACACTGGCTCCCAATATGTCTCAAATTGTGTTATATGGCTACATTTCTATGTTGGGAAGACCCTGCCAATAGGCAGAAAGAGGTGGCTGCCTCCAGCAGAGCTGTTTTGGGTGTCATGAAAAGGCAGCAAATTGACTGATATTTCATGTATTATTATATTTTTTTACTGCCAGGCAGGTGTGTGTGGGGGGGGTACTTGTGGGATTTTCTGCCTTAGGTGCCAAAATAGCTTGGCTGGCACTGGTTACTATTCCGCTTGGGTGGGGGTGGAGGGGAGGGTGCCATTTGCTGCTCTGCCTCAGGCAGAAAAATGTATAGGGCGTTGGCTCTGGCCACCTGCCAGTCATTTCTCAATGAAATTGTTACAAAAAAAAAAAAACCTGGGATCACAGGATGAGATACAGACTGAGACTCAAAAAACTGAACGCAATTTTTAGAACACCTTATTCAGATAGACTGCAGTTTAAATCCATTCACACTTGTCACATCCACTCAAATAATTACCAATGTTTGTTTGTTTGACTTGTACCCCACCTTTCCCCCAAACTGGCACTCAAGGAGGCTTACAATAACTAATAAAACTTGACAAAAACAATAATAAAACAAGGTAGTTAAACACCATTAAAAACACAACACTAACAGAGTAAAATCAGCATCCAACCTAACAGACCCGCTTACATGCCAAAGGCCCACTTGAATAAAGCAGTCTTTGCCTGCCGACAGAAGGGCAGCACAGAGGGAATGAACCTAGCCTCCTTCGGCAGGGGAGTTCCACAGCTGCGGAGCAGCCACCAAGAAGACCCTCTTTTGCATTGCCACCAAACGTGCCTCTGAAGGCAGCAGTCTTGAAAGGAGCCTATCCAGAAGATCTAGAACCGGGCAGGCTCATATGGGAGAAGGTAGTCTTCCAGGTAGCCTGGTCCCAAGCCATATAGAGCTGTATAGGTCATAACCAGCACTTTGAATACTGCCCGAAACAGACAACCAGTGAAGCTGTCATAACAAGGGAGTCGTGTGCTCCCTGTAACCAGCCTCCACCAAGAGTCTGACCACAGCATTCTGGGTCAGCTGAAGTTTCTGAACAGTTTTCGAAGGCAGCCCCATGTAGAGTATGTTACAGTAATCCAAATAGGATGTAACTAAGGCATGTGTGAGTGACAGAGCCTGGTGGCCAGCCTGGTTTCAGTGTATCTTATATATTCTTTATCCAAGTGTTGCATCGTGTGGAAAAACACGTCTGTTGACTACGTGTCCTATATCTTTTAGAAGTTCCTCATTTTGTTGTGAAAGGACATCACCTTTTGACGCCCACTTCACCTACTGGCAACAGTCTTGAATTATATGACCCTTGCCTTAGGTTTTGGGCTTATCTTGGAAGTTTCTTTGTCCAGTGTTTCCCCCCAGACTCAGCTAATTACATGCAGCTTGTTGTTCACATTCCACAGTTAGCTTCTCGCACGTATGTACACACCTGGTTCCCCCCCCCCCCCAATTCTTCAGCCTTTTTATTCTGGTAACTTTGCACATTTCATTTGGTAACTTTCAGGCCTGTGGCTCATGCTGGCTCAGCTTGTCTGAGCGTGGAAAGCTAAGCAGGGGCAGGGCCTGGTTATTACTTGGATGGGAGACCCCTCCTCTAGTTTCCTGCATTGAGCAGGGGGTTGGACTCGATGGCCTGTATGAATCCATTCAAACTGCAGGAACCCTTTCAACCAAAAGGGGGCCATTATATAATTTTACATGGCAAAATGCAAGTTACTGAAGAGTTAGCAGCCACCATTTGGGATAAGAAAACACTAGAGAGCCAACTTCAGAAGGATTGTACTTACAATGGGGAAAAAACTATTTTAATATGTATATATATATATATATATATTAAATGGTCATTGAAAGCTCATAAATGTACAGACTTCTGACAACAAATTTCATTCAAGTCCATATTCAGTTCCGGAAGGTACAAATCAGATGAATTCACATCAAAAAGAAACTGAAATGAATTTCTTCCCCCATCCCTCAATAAGACAAACCATTTTCCAGGAGAGCAAACCTTTTCTAGCCATTACATTCTATAGCTCAGGGGGAACATCCCCCACTCGAAGTTACCAGCAATGCATGACAACCATGTGGAAAATATGAGGAACCCGTCGCACTCGACAGACACCCTAAAATTCAGCACAAATGAGAATGCATGGCAGAAATTTCTTTTACATGTGTGTGGCAGTACAGATGACCAAGAATCGCAGGGCAGGAAACTATACTGCACAGTACCATGGTTGGCTGTATTCACCTGGAGAGCCCATACGGACAACATGTTATCACACAACCTGCCACAGATCTCCACTTGACCTTTGATAAAATCGTCCTTTATCACTTGGAAGATGATAATGATGACCAAACAACACTAAGGCAAAAGAACTGACCCTAGCCTAGTTTGGTTTTCTGTATGGGTTCTAAAATTCAAAGAAGCAGCAGAGGGGTAAGATTGTCCTTGACACTTGTCAGGACAATACTGATGACCAGCATTAGGTACCATTTGGGAATTGTATTTATTTATTTATTTAAAATATTTCCAGGCTGCCTTTCAGAGCAGGAACCTTCCCAGGCTGCGTACAACAATAAAATCCATATAATGAAAAAAATAACACTGTAATAAAAACAGCAAATGTTCCAAGATATAAGAAACACCAGCAATAAGACAGAACCTACAGCACAGTTGCAGCTATAACCCCAGTCTGAGAGAACATAATCAGGCAAGGCCAGAGTAAACAAGTAGTCTTCAAGGCCTTCTAAAAGTCTGCAATGGTGGGGCATGGAGGACCCCTGATGGCAACTTATTCCAGAGGTGTGGGGCCACTGCAGAAAAGGCCCTCTCTCATGTACTCACCCATCTAACTGCCCTCACAGGTGGGCAAGTGAGAAGAGCCTCTCTTGCTGATCTTAAAGTGTGGGCAGGCTAATATTGGTGAAGACAGTCCTACAAGTAATTTGGTCCCAAACAGTTCAAGGCTTTAAATGTCAAAACCAGCACCTTTGGGATTAGGAAACACACTGGTAACCAGTGCAGCTGGTGCTATATAGGCATTATATGATCTGGTCACCTTGCCCCCACCAACACATGGGTGGCTGCATTCTTCATCAGCTGGTTTCTGAACCATCTTCAAGGTCCATCCTCTCCAGGCAAGGCCACAGCTGGCGTACCAGCCTAAGCTCCTGAACACTGCAGCCACATGGGCTTCCCAAGTTAGTGCAGAGTCCAGGAGGACTCCCGGACTGCTCACTTGGTTTTATCTAAGAACAGTTGTAAAACTCCATCCAGTGTAGTTGGTTTCCTAACCCTCAGTACCCACTGGAGGCTGGTGGCTCCAATGTCAGTGGGGCTGTGTATCCGCTCTGGATTTTACTCTGAAGTTCTAAGAAGCCATCCATTGTGCTGAACCTATTTTGGGGAGAGGGTTTGGCACCTATCCTGGACAGCCCCCACTGTACCTCTGCCTTATCTGGATTGTCTCAACTTGTTCACCCTCATCCACCCCAAAACAGCCTCCAGGCACTGGTTCAAGGGTTCCACAACCTCCCAGGGATGTGTAGATGGAAATGAGAGGTAGAGCTGAATATCATCTGCATACTGATGACCCTCCTGCCCAAACTTCCTGATGGCTTCCCCCAGCAGTGTCATCTAAAGCATGGGGGACAGGATGGAACACTGCGGCACCCCACAGGCTAATGGCCGTGGGGTGGAACAGAAATCCCCCAGAACCACCTTCTGAGACTGCTCCTCCAGGAAGGACTGGGACCACTTTAAAATGGTGCCTCCTAAGTCCAACGCGGGTAAATGATCCAGAAGGTTACCATGGTCATAGTTACGAAAGCTGCTGAGAGGTCCAGAAGAACCAACAGGGTTGCACT
>JAHFWL010000342.1:0-28939 GCA_021292165.1 Shinisaurus crocodilurus
GTAGGTATACTATTTATGCCATAGCCATTTATTTATCACACCCTTTGTGCCCCCCCTCCCCCAGCCTGAAGGCTTGATATAGGCCACAAGATATTAAAAACTACCAGTTGTTTGCTGAGCCGAATTCAAGGTGTTGAACTTTAAAACCCTGTATGGCTCCAGTCCAGTTTATCTCAAGGAGCACCTCCAGCAACATCAAGTAGGCCGCCTCAACAAGATCGCCACGGACAATCTTCTCCTGTCCATCAACCAGAGAAACCAGGCTGGTGGGACTAGGAGGAGGGCCTTTTCTGTGGCAGCCCCTAATTTAGAAATCTCTCCCAGTGACCAACGCCATGCCCCTTCCTTGATTAGCTCCTCCGTGCATTAAACGGGGTTCCGGCGGGAATATGGGGTGGGTTAGGATTTTAAGTTTTGTACTGTTTTTAATTGTGTTTTACATTCTGTTTTTTCTTGTATTTTATTAGACTGTACATCGCTCAGAGTGGCTGGATGACTGGCCAGATGGGCAATTCAAAATATAATATAATAAATAATAAATAAAAACCTGACCATCTACCTAGTTAAAGAAAGACAGGTAAACACACAGATTCAGATTCGAAGCTAGTACCAACCAAAACCTGGGATTTGCTGCTGGCCACATCTGTGATGGCTCACATGTTATTTTTGTCAATGTGGCCATGTAAGAAGAAACAGACAGGACTGCTTCAGTGGCCACACAAGTGGTAGCTGGTCCTAAGTGATTCAGCGCAAGACTGGTTAGAGAAAGAGAGCAAAACTGAAGGGGATTTTCTGCGGTAAAGAAACAACATGATATTATCAGCTCTTCAGCAGAACCTTAATAAGTGTTGGAAAGTGCTACATAGATCTTAATTAATCTGCCATTTCTGTTACGGTACTTGCATCTCTTCCCAGGCAAGAAAGCAATAGCCTCAGTGGATGAAACTCTGAATGAATTTCAGGGGGAAACAATCTAGTGACTGTTGCTGGCATACAACCCAATCCTAACTATCATTGATTGGAATCAAGTCCCATTAGTGCAGAATGGGCAAGTTTCACAAAGGCCAAGTGGCAATTGAAAGCATGGGCCCTAAATCAACTTTTCTCCCCCTGGCTGATGTACAAGAAAAATACCAGCTCCCAAATCTGAGAGCCATCACAAAACAGCCACAGAAATGCTGAAGGAACTGAGAGAGGAAGATGAAGACATTCAGCTATGTACATTGGGCCAGTCCCAATGCCACCACTGGGAGGAAGGGATATTGCAGTATAATGTTATTTAGAAGTCAAAATTCAAATGATGTGTTTAATAACTTATAGAAGCATGATGCAAAGTGCTGGCACAAAATTAAACAACTGACATGTTTTAATATCAGTGAAAAGCAATTCCCTATCTGGAAATATGTGGAACTATAGAATAGTTTTCACGAAATTAGGTTGTATCATTTTGAACTTCTTTGAAAAATCACATCTGAAAATATGCAGCAGGAACAATCCAGGTCTGAGTGTGGGAAGGAAGAAAACCAAACAATTGGCCTTTCCCACTGTTGTTAAAGTAGGGGTAGACAACATGTTTGACATTGAGGGCTACATCAAAAAGTACATTATGTGCTAAAAGAGTGATCTGCACATTCTAGTTGTAAGTAATTAACAGCATTCTAGCTAATCCTCACCCTTTGGGGCTGGATATAAATTCAATTTAATAATTTGCATACCCCCTAAAGCAGTAAAAGGGCATGTTTTCTTACACTTTAGACACAAGTGTAGTATTATTTTCAGGGGTTTGCCACTGTGGCATCTGAGCGATTATTTATTATGTAGACTAGTCTGCCTTTCAAGCCAAACTGGGCCTTCAATTCGCTTGCAAAGAATGTATTTGTTATGAACATAGGAAGCTTCCTTATACAGTCAGTCCCCGAGTTAAGAACGTCCGACTTACAGACAACCCATACTTAAGAACAGACTCCTGGGTTCCCGGTGCTACATCGTTTACGTAGAGTTCATAGCGTAGTATACTACGCAATTTGCGTGAATGCCGATTTTAACGTATAGAACACTATGCTGTTCCGATTTACATACAAATTCGACTTAAAGACATTCTTAAGAACAGAACTCGTTTGTAACCTGGGGACTGCCTTTACGAGTCAGACCTTTGGTACATCTAGCCCAGTACTGCCGACACTGACCAGCAGCAGCTCTCCAGGGTTTCAGGCAGGATCCCCCCCCCCTAACTGGAGATGCCTGGGGATTGAAGTTAGGATTAGGAGGACCTTCTGAATGCAAAGCAGTGCTCTACCATTTATGAATTGCCCCAAAAGAGGAAATACATCACCCACAAAGAAGACAAAAGAAGATAGCAATTTGCATGCAATTTACATATGCTAATTTTATGTATATATGCAAATGTATAATAATCACTATAATTTAAAGGAAAATATCATACATCTCACCATAGTGTGACCAATGATCTGTGTGCGCCTTTTCAGCCTGCTGAACATGTGCTAACCGTTGATGGGCAACAGTTCTTATGGCTTTATTTTCATACTGGTCATGAATTGAACAGTTCTTCAAATGGAGGACACCTTGAAAGAGAGGATGTCCTCCGGCAGCCTTCAAAAAGAGGTCTGTAAAACAGGACACATGGCCATCCTAAGCCTCATGACAACATGTGAGGTAGCTTAGGTGGAGAGGTGGGATTGGCTAGAGCAGGAGTGCGTAGGTCTCCAGATGTTGCTGGACTGCAGTTCCCTTCAGCCCCAATCAGCATGGCCATAGTCAGGGATGATGGGCATTGTAGTCCAGCAACATCTGGAGGGCCACACGTTCCCACCCATGGCCTAGAGCAACTAATGATCACTGCAGCTGAACTGAACTGGGCTTTCCATATTTGAATATGGCTTTCCCATACCAGTGTTCTCCACCCTTGGGTCCCCAGATGTTTTTGGCCTACAACTCCCAGCATGCCCCAGGCAGCTATGCTGGCTGGGGCTGGGAGTTGTAAGCCAAAAACATCTGGGGACCCAAGGGTGGAGAACACTGCCATATACAGACCTCTGGCCATTGTGCCACATGTGGCTCCCCCATGAAAGATGTGCGAAATGGCAAGCTCCCGGTTTCCACAGTAGGAATGGTGTTTGAAAACAACACAGCGATGGGTCACAAAAGGAGTGGCTCCATCTCATTCTTGATTTACGAGAGAAAGATGTGGGGAGATGGTAAAAGGGGGAGAGGGAACGCAATGCCTGAGTGCTTTGCTTTGCATATTTGCAACCTACCTAATGGCAAGCCTCACATCATTCGAGGCTGGTCTAATTAATTTGACAGTCCTGGAAACTTTCTCTTCCTGTTCACACTTATTAGCATCTCTTCAGAATGCCTTGTTGGGCGCATACAGCACAATGAAGCAGTATCTTTACCAAGTCCCTTGATGCTAAATACACCTTTTAGGATGTCTCTACAGCAGTGAGAATGTCTGACTTAAGGGGAGCCAAAGAAAGATGATATCTTCCAGAACTGTGGTCAATTTAAACAGGGACTAGTAAGTAAAAGCAGGAGAAATATATTCTTCATTTGTTGTTATAGCTTTTGAATTCTGCCGGGGGCTTCTTTTGGAATTCCACTTGATTCCTCCTCTGTCTTGATTATGACTTCAGGGAAACCAAAGCAAATGGCAGAGCAGCCTTACTGACTCAAGACAAGCACACAATGTTAATTCACAAACACACACGCGCACACAAAGCCATAGACTTATTTCGTAGAGGCTTCTCTTCGTCTAACCTTTCAACGAGATTTGAATTAGAATTCAACACAAAGCAAAATTGAAGCGGGGGGGGGGAATCCATTACAGACAGGAACTGTGAAACAGTCAGGTAAGATAGAAAAGGGCTGAAATTTAGCGAGTGTTCAGAGAAGACGTTTTAATAATGAAAATAACACACACACAAAGCAAATCCGTGAGCCAGAAAAGGAGCAGCTCAGGGAGCTTGCGTCCTCCCTCCATGCCAGGCAAAGGATTTGGCTCCAACTGCCAGGTGTCCCGGGACTTCAGAAGTGAGGGGGAGCACACTCTGGCCTCTGCCTCTGGCCAGGGGACCAAGGCTGCACCTCCTGCTTCCCAGGAATAACATCAAGACAAGGGGGAGACCAACCCGGGCCCATACAGCAGCTGGAGAGGGAGCAGCTTCCTTTCCGGCTCCCTACCAGAAAGGACTGTCAGCTCCAACTGCCAGTTGCCCTGGGACTGCAGAGCTGAAGGGAATCACGCTGCCACAAGCCAGAGGAACAAGGACTGCTAGGTCAGTTGCAGCACCTTTACCCAAGCAAGCAGTGATGGCTCCATGTTTTTGAAGGCCCTTGGGCAAGACACCCTAAATAGGGTCCCTCTCTCAATGAGTCCACCTTCTCTTTGCCATGTCACCAGCTGCTCTTGCTGCTCTTCTTGTTTCTCATCATTGCAACCACCCGTTTGCTTGCCAGGCAGAGAGCCAGTGAGCCAGTGAGCCAGGAGGCAGTGGCATTTCCTGCTTCCCCTTCTGACCACCACCGTTGTCTGGACCAGAGCAAGAGGCAGGTGTCTAAGCAGGCTGCAATGGAGAAGAGGAGGAGCAAGTCCAGGGGACTCTTGTCAATGGGCTCTTGCTGGGGTGTGGGGCCTTGGCAGGTGCCTGGCCCTTCCTACCCAGGCCTACCCTTGAGTCTTGCAAGCAAGACTATCAGCAAGAGGAGACCAACTGGATATAAGCCACTTGCAATGCTTTGAGCATAATTTGGAACAGCGGCATACAAATAAACATGATGATGATGATGATGACGACGACAATATAAATGCCTGTTTACAACTCACTACTTTGTTCTGGCAGTGCCAAACTGATTTCCTCCTCTGCCTTCTCTCCTCTTTTGATCTCCTCTTTTTTAGTTTGTAAGCCTGAGGGCAGGGCCTGTCTTATGTCTTGTTTTTTGTTCTTTTAATTGATATGAGCTGCCTTGGGAAATAATATTTGTCTGAAAGGAGGCGGGGGTGGGAATGAAACGAACAAAGAGACAAAGGTTAGGGTCACCCAATTTCATTTACAGAAAAGGGCTCTTTGCATTACATATCATTTAGATTTTTAAAAAAACCCAAACACATTGCTTACATCAGTCAGATATGTTGGACTACAACTCTCATCATCCCCAGTCTGCATAGCTGTGGCTGGGGATGGTGGGAGCTGCAGTACAACACATCTGGTGGGTGCCGGTTTGGGAAAGGCTGGCTTACATGTACGAGACACCTCAGCTATTTCAGAAGGCATAAGAACTGAGAAGATCCTTTTGATGTGCTATATGCTATAAGACAGGGCTTTATGAAAGCATGCCATCTTGTTTTGCATTCCACACTTTCCAGGTGTCGGCACTCATACAGGGTCATTTTCTTTGTGGGGAAAGACTTATGGTGTTTCCATAACTTCTATTTATTTACAAATATACAAGTTGAGCAGGAGGAAGCTAGCTTACGCTGGCTCAGCTTGTCTGAGTGTGGAAAGCTAAGCAGGGTCAGGCCTGGTTATTACTTGGATGGGAGACCCCTCCTCTAGTTTCCTGCATTGAGCAGGGGGTTGGACTCGATGGCCTTGTAGGCCCCTTCCAACTCTATGATCTATGAAATCTATGAAACAAGCAAGTACCCAGGCAGTGTTAGACTTCAAGGCACTTTCAGTTTCCCCCAAAGCAAAAGGCATCTGCAAAAATACAGACCTCTGTCTCCTGTATTGGCAACATTAAAACTGCCAAACTATTTCTTTCCATCCCTCAGCCAAGCAAGTGTCCAGATATGGTCAGTAGCTATTAGCTACTGGTTATCAAAAACCAAATGGTGCCCATTTTAGCCAACATCTTCCAGACATCAATGCCCATTAAAGAAGTATCAGTAGCTATTAAGGTCTGTGAAAGTTTAGAGAAAAGATCATCTTGTCATCTGATAAAACTCAATAACATTCTCATTACAGTACATTGAGAATGTATATGATTATATAATATTATCTATGGCCAAGCTTTACACATCCCAGTAACACTCCTTCTTCTAAGTGAGAACTACCTTTAACGTCTTCTGTGAAATTTTGCCACAATTTCTTCAGCCTTCTTTTCTATTACCAGAAATAGACTTCTAATCTTTTCTGTATTTTCATAAAAT
The DNA here is from genome assembly GCA_021292165.1 of Shinisaurus crocodilurus. Classification (NCBI taxonomy): domain Eukaryota; kingdom Metazoa; phylum Chordata; class Lepidosauria; order Squamata; family Shinisauridae; genus Shinisaurus; species Shinisaurus crocodilurus. The sequence goes on from JAHFWL010000342.1 coordinate 6,170, forward strand.
CATGAACTGTCAGCTTCTTCTAACTAACATAGAGTAGTTCCATTACACATATTTGTTATTTGGTTATGTGTGGGTCTGACGACTGTGGAAGTCAATTGAAAATTAGAAACTTGGATCCAAATTTAGTCATACTTAGAGTAGAATTGAAATCATGACTAACTTAACTCCCATTGACTTCAGTGGACCAACTATAAGTATGACTTATTCCAGATCCAACTCAGTTATCTATTTGACTTTAAGTGGGGAGAAGATGTCCACTGTATTTGTACTTGCCACAATTGCATCAAGTTATTTTTTTATATTAGTATATTAATACTTTTTATTCAAATATTATTTTTACATATAGAAAAATAACAAATCAACATACAATCCATACAATACTAACAACAAAAGACATGAAATACAAAAACATAAATAATAATAATAATAATAATAATAACAACAACAACAACAACAAAGAAACAAAAAACAATACAATCATATGTCAACCAGTGTTTTGTTTTGTCTTTAGTTTCCACTACAAATATAATTCTAAATAGGTGGACTGAATGTCCATATGCTTGTTGGGACAGAGGTGTTGGTGACAGTATATTTTTTTCATAAGTTGCCAGAGCCGTAAGACTTTCTGTCCAGTATACTCTGGATGTGATCGATTTTTCTTTTCAGCCTTGAAGAATCAGCCTCCTGGTTGTCATAAAAGCCTGTAACATCCATTTCCTATTACCATCAGAGAGTTTCCACACTTTTTGGAAGGTAATTGAGGAGTACATGAGTATCCTTGATTTCTATTGATGCATTGAGTCCCCCAAAAAATCTTGAATAACAACATATAACCAAAATGGAATGACCACCAGACATGACCACATCATGTGGATGAATGATGTGCCTCTCATTCTGCAGCACCAGCATTTATCTGAGGCTGCTAGAATCAAGTTATGTACCACAAGTTGGACCTAAGCCCACATTCTGCTCCTGGTGAACATCATGTAAATCCTATCCCAACTCTACTGATGCCAACTGAATGACTAGAAGGACAAAAAGAGAGCTGAGCAGGGCTCTGAGATGTCGATGAGACAATTGCCTGCCTCAATAAAGGCTGTGAGTGTTAGGCCCTTGGTCTGCTACATCAGAAAGATGGGTCTTGAAGCTCTTTCTTGAAAAGATCAGCTGATCCATCACATTGTAAGCAACACATTTTTAAATTGTTCATTTTAGTCAAGCGTCATTGGAACACAAGTCAATTTGCAATTTCATTAGAGTACAGAAAAGGCCTGAGGTCTATTCCTGGCAAAATGGGTAAAAGTATGTGTTTGGGAGGGGAGGGGGGCTGTCAGAGTAATTCTGGCAAAATTTCATAAAAGATGTTAATCTTCTAATTAATTTTACGTATCAAGCAAGAATTAATGTGGCCTGCAATTTAAGCAGAGAGCCTCTTGCCAAGAAGTGCATTTTGTCATACCTGCCTTCCCCTGCAGGAAAACCTCTTTACAACCTTTGTGGCGAGATATCTTGCCAACTAATGAGTAGCTTTGAAGCAACATTCACAGACCATTTGCTTTGATGACATTTGGAGTTCTTCTCTCCCCCCCCCCCCAGCCAACACACACTTCATTCTCTCTTCCCATTCCAAAGTCTTTTGTAGCTGTAATGTCCAGGCTGCGGGACCATTGGAAAACTAATCAATACGGTAAGATCTGTCAGCTTGCAGGGAAAGAAGATCACACATCTTTTAACTCTTGACTTAGTGTACACATTTTAAAGTTAAACCATATGAAGAGAGCTGAATGAATGATGTGCGCCTATATTCACAGGCACACAAGTGTGACACAGCTTTCCTTCTGTGCATTAACTTCAAAAGCTCTCGACAATCTGTGTTGGTTAGCCTTCCATAAAACTAAAATTACACGGCCATCATACATAATCTGCTGATTGATTGCATCTGTCAGAACGTCACCAATAATGAATGCATACTGCAGATACACTGTGAAACTCATGACACTTACTGTGCAAAAGACAATAAAGATTACATGTTCATTTGAACTGTAGTGGAATTTTACAGGTATCCGTCAAACATACATCCGCACACAGAATTTCCTTCCTCAGGTGGAGGCCCACATAGCTGTTGCCTTCTGGGGGGCGGCTTTATGGGGAATGTTTTTTTCTTTGGCCAATCCTTATTTAGCATGCAAGTGAGTAGAGGAATGTTGGAAGGAGAGGCAGGTGAGTGCGGAGCAGCTAGTACAGGCAGAATGAGCACAGGGCTATATATGTGGATACATTCCTTGGGAGGCTATTCCAAAGCTTGATGAAAAAGCCAAGGAACCGCCAGGTGTCTCAAGGAACATTCCTGACTCAGACCTCCACCACTGAATGAATACATATGTATGATGTTAGGGTGACCAGGTGTCCTCTTTTAAACAGGGCAGCCCTCTATTCGAAGGCATCCTCTGTCTGAAGGGCTGCCCTGTGCAATTCCAGGTTAAACACAAAGAGCCAGAAGAATTGTCACCCATCATCACTTAGCCCAGGAGAGCAGGCTAAACAGGCAGGCAGGCACGCAGGTCACCTGGTCAAAGTCTTCCCACGTTATGGTGAAATACACAGTACTTCTATTTAAATGATAGTAATTCTTTCTAAATTTGCACCTATAAGTATAAATTAGCATTTGCATTTGGTTGTATTTGGCCTTCGGTTTGATTCAGAAGGATATGGCCCCTCGGACTTACCAGTGCTGCAAATACATTAAGCCCATGAGAGCCACAACACATGTGGCTGTGCCGCCCCATATAGTTGGGCACTAAATTTATGCCCATGTAATGGAGATGAGAATATGGCCCTGTGAATTTAATTTTTCGTGTAACATTTCTCTTCTTTAATCAATGTTAAAATCTTTAAGTTGGATTTCTCATTTTCAGTGGCTTTGTATAATGTGTCTCAACCATATACCTCATCTAATTTAATAAGGTGCAAGCGAAGGAAGTACTTAAGTTACTTATCAAGGGTTTCAGATGACACATTATTATTGTACTCAAAAGTCAATATTTGCTAATCATGTTAGTACAGGAACTCTTCCAGGTCTACAATTCATGGATTGCAAAGACATTTAAGATTAATTAAACCTATTTCTTCTCTCATTCCCGCTGTGCACAATTCTTCCTTCTTCCCCCGCCTCCCTGTCGGAATGGACAAATCAATGTCACCGTAAGAGAATCCTGAATAGTTGACAGCTTCATGCCGAAGAGCTATTGAAGTTCTTAACTCTTATTTTTATAGACATTGCTCTAGTTACTTAATGCTGGAATACAGGAGGCACCAGACACTCTGCCATTTCCATTAAAGTTAATGAAAAATCAGGCTGTCTCAGGTTCCTTTCTATTGCATCTCACTTCAATATCAGGCTGATAAGATGCAATTTCTGGGTTTACAATTTAATCCTGACTGCCCATGGCTACTCCCCTGATTAAGAGTGGTTGGAAATGATCTTTTAGACAGGGAGAGGAGGCTAAAGATTTCATGATTTATTTATTTTACTGAACGTCACAGGGACATCTGAACAATATGATATATGTCCTTCTTTAATGATTCCAAGCTGCTGATAAATTTGCTGCTCATAAAACAAAAGATTAATTGCATTTCCCAGAGCCAGGCATAATGTCTACAGGTGATATGCAAGCTTCCTCATGCACTCCTGCCAATATTCTTCAGCCAGGATTTTCAACACTTTTCCATTTCCAGCTGTTTCTTGCCTGGCAGTAGAAGCGGTCGGATCCAAACGTTGACAGGCAGTGGAAAGTTTGTGGTATAAACAACACACTCATTCCTGGATGCTAAATCAGAATCAGTTTGAGAGATTCTGTTTTATTCTAGGACAAGTGCAGATCTGCATACATTTGCAGATGGGTATTTTTGTGTGCAGTGACTTTTTTGTGTCCTTCCTTGCCCCTTTCATCCTCTCTCACACTCTCCCATTCATATGCACTCACATGCAAAAATATTCACATGCACACGCACTTGCCATTCACATGCCAGTCTCTCTCTCTCTCTCTCTCTCTCTCTCTCTCTCTCTCTTTCTCTCTCTCTCACACACACACACACACACACACACACACACACACAGTCTAACAGATGATCAACACTTTGATAGTGCTTTCTTCTCTGAGTCCAGTCGAGCTCTCACACAAGAGATTCTCCAAACTCCACTTTGAAGCTTGGTTCACATTGCTCCCATTTTCATTTGTGAATTCTTGTGCCTTTTGTTCGAATGGGAAAGGGTGCATTTCTGTGCGTATTTTCAAAAGTGCACACTCCCTCCCCCCATTGACTAAAGTGTGAAAAATAATATTTTTGAAAGATGTGCATTTTTTAAAACACACACACACACACATTTTTTTTTCCAAACACAGTTGCAAGTTCAGCAGTGTGTGAACTTTTTCTGAAAAATGCGCTCCCGTTTGCGTTCACATTCAGGGTTGCGAATGTGGCAAGTCCTGATGATTTGCAAACTGAAATGAAATTCTCACGCATCCCTACGTTCTCTGTTTCCTGCTGTCTCCTCTTCTTCCACCATAGTACATAGTCCTAGCTGTCCTTAGGCCTTGAGTGGCATAGTAACATTTTGTGAACCTGGATTGGATATTCAGGGGTAGGGATGTGTGAGGAATCTGATAATAATTTGATAGGAATCCGATAGGAATATAATTCCCCCCTCCCTTGAATTCCAGCTTGTTACCCTATACTGGTGTCGACTCTCTGTTGTACAAGTCAAGCCAGCTCGTGTACTTCCATCTCTTAGATGGGCCATGCTTTGTGCATTTTTTAAAAAAAACACTAAGGAAAATTGCGCAAATCATGCTATTTGCACAAATTGGAAGCTGAAAACTATGCAGTTCTAGTGTGAATTGAGCAAATCATGCTAGAACTATGTAGTTTCTGGTTTCCAATTCACACAAATCATGCTATTTGTGCAAATTGCATAAATCTGCACAAATTGTGTAAATGTAAGCAATTTGCGCAAATAGCACAATTTGTGTAAATTTTTTAGGTTTTTTTCAAAAGGTGCAAACTGTGTCCTGTCTTAGAGATGGAAGTCTGCATAAAGCCACCGAACTCGGCCCGCTTCCAATCATTGGACCAGAAGTGGGCAGGAAGTCTGTCGAGCTCAAACAAGTGTCAGCACGTCTCTATTTAGGGGACAAAGCAATTGTCTGAATACTCCAAGGCCTGATGCCAATATAATGCATGGCTGCAAACAATTTTGAAAAGTCTTTATATTTTCATGCTGGCTGGGGCCATTGGGGGTTGTAGTCTAACACATTTGGAAGGCACCAGTTTGGGGAAAGCTTAGCAGGGGGGACCTGGTGTACAACCTTTCAAGCTCTGATATTCCAAACAGTCCAGAGAGCTCCCAAGATATAGTCCAGCCACTAGCTCCCATTACGATATATCCCCTGGTCATCCTGGGTTATTAACATTATTTTGCCCAAATCCCAAGCAATGACCAGGCATTGCTGTAAGGAAGACAAAACCTTAGTGCATGGGTGCTGAACCTCTTTCAGCCTGAAGGCTGAATTCCATTTCAGGGAAGCTCTTGGGAAGGGGCATTCCAGTGGTGGGTGGGGCCAAAGGCAAAGGGGGCGGGGTGAAAGGCAAAGGGGCAGGGCTAAAGATACCACAAATACCAGCCTATTTTAGCTTAAAGCTCTTACTGCCTTAGGAGGGGCATTTCAACCTTTTAGAACGGGGGGGGGGGAAACTAGTCCCACCCATGGCAATAAGATGGTAAGTCCACAGCGATATTAATGAGTCACAAAGAATAGAGCATAAACAGACAAATAAATATTATAACCCTTGTTGGAACCCTTGTATTGAAATGGAACCCTTGTATTTCAGCATGTGAACCATATGTCACATCATTTTCCAAAGATGGTCCTCTGCTCCCACACCCTTCTGGAGTACCATGCCCAGTTAATTCCGCCAAGAAGGTTGCCACATAAAATGGTGTGTGTGTGTAATGGTTACTCAGAACTTCAATCACCATCCGGCATCCTCTCTTTTCTGATGGATCAGCACTGTTCTGGGTTAAGATAGCACAGTACAATAGCTCTAGGAAAACAGAGACAGGACGACTTTGAGCAGCACATTCAGAGCTAGATTCTATGGGGTGTTTTTTTCTATAGAATGATTGCAATGATGCTGCCCGATGACTGGATCCACACCCCATGCCTTCACCAATCCTATTCAAGCAAATAATGTTGTGACCAACTGAATAACCCATTAAGTTTATGTATCTGGTTTGTTCGCCTCATCCTTGCACAGACACAATTAGACTCTGTGCCACTCAAAGATCTTTCTACTTTTCTTCCCCTACACTTCACACTGTCCCTCAGCAGGCTGCTTTCTCCAGATGCCTCCTTGTCCTCCTCTGTACTAAGTAGAGTTATATACTTCTATTTCGTTTCCTATGTGAAGCAGGAAATTGCTGTGTGCAAAACACAATACTTTAATTAATTAAACTCTGCTGCCAAAGCTTCAGTACCCAAGACTGTGTGAACTTTTAAGAGATTTGTAGAAGGGAGCAACTCTAATTTAATCAAAGGGCACATGGCTGATTGCCATACAGTTGCTGAAAAGGATATGTTTAAGTAAGATAAAATGTCTCCTCCAAGTTTTTCTAGCCTAATACACGTTGGTTTCTCCTGTTCTTTGCCTCCGGTATCCACTGTGATCCAAATGATCTCTCTTGCACATTTCAGATTGCAAACTACAGAGTAGTCTTTGACAACCCTCCACCCTTTTCTGCCTTGTGCAAGCTTTCCAGTCTGCATATGACTAGCGTGGCCACTTACACATTGCCAAAAAAAGAGGACAAAAGAGGACAGCAATTTGCATAACATTTTGCATGTGCAAATGTATGTGTGTAGATGCAAATTTGGAAACAACAACTATAATTTAAATAAAAATGCTGCTGCTGTTGTTGTTGTTGTTGTTGTTGTTGTTATTATTATTATTATTATTATTATTATTATTATTATTATTATTATTTTCTTACCCGCCTCTCCACTTGGATCGAGGCAGGGAACAACAATAAATATAAAATACATAAACTATAGTTGAGAAGACTGACCAGGTGATCCGCCTACCAGCTCAGCCTGCTGTCCAGGTGCTAACCGTTGATGGGCAACTTCAGGACCCCTGCTGCTCTCCCTCCCTCTGATTCTTTGTCTTTAAAGCAGACTCAGACTGGACAGCCCATCAAATAGAGGACACCTTCAAATAGAGGACTGTCCTCTGCCAGCTCTCCAGAATAGAGTGCTGTTCTCTGTAAAGTAGGACACCTGACCAACCCAGGCTCCACCCTTTCTTCCTTTTGAATTTGTTATATGGAATTGTATCTAGGGTTTTATTTTATCTCTTGCTTGCTCTTCGTTCCAGTTTCCCATTAATTATATGTTGGGCTGGTTCCCCATTTCTTAGAATGTGCCATTTCATACTTGATCAGTTCTTCATAGTTCACATCAGACTTCTTCCCTCCCCAATCTTTCCTCCTTCATTCCTTTCCTTTCTATTGAATTTCAACACACACACCCCCACACACATTCTTCCCCAACACCATATTTCAAATGCTTCCAAGTGTCATGTCTTCCACTGTACCTATCATTCATGCTTCACATTCCTATACTGCTGAACTCCAGCCTTCCCCAACCTGGTGCTCTCTAGATATATTGGATTCCAACTCCCAACATTCTTAGCTGATGGGAGTCACAGAGTCCAGTGCATCTGGAGGGGACCAGATTGGAGAGGCTGCTGTTTATGTAATTTCTTTTTCAGAGATAAACTCATTTCTCCTCTCAATGGGTGTTTCTTCTTATAAAATGCCTGTTTCACAATGCATATTCTGCTTTTAAGTTTTGATTTATATCTTCCACCACCACTGTCTATAGGCTGTATTTTAGACTCTAGCTAAACTAAAAGGATTGTTAGATATGGAATATTCATGGAGCAGCAGGAGGTTGAAGCAGAAAGCCAGTGTGCCCCTTTTCATGCCACTGTGGTATGGATTTTGGTGCTTGGGGTCACTCTGGTACGAAAACTGAGTTTTCATATTTAATAGCTGAGATTTATTTCACTTTAAGAGCCCATAGCCAGACGTCTTGTGGTATTGGCAGGACAAGGGTATATTTGGAAGGGCATCATAACCCAATATGAACGGCAAAAACCTAAATGCCAGTGGTGTCACTAAAATATATATCTCCTGACTTGTAAATATGAATTTTGGCATCTTGTAATGCTCATCTAAAATACAAGGCAAGCGTTACAGTCCAAAAAATTATCTCCAGCTCAGATGTTAATCTGAGCCAGAGAAGAACTTAAATTCTTTCTCTTGCCCATGCACCAGCCTCCAAGCTCCTTCCTCCTCACACCCTCCTATCCCCACTTATCTTCCATGCTTCTCCAGCAGCAGTGGAACTCTGCTCCCTCTCCTCCTGATCACATGCCAAGAGTGCTGGGGAAACTATGGCACGCAGCCATAGCAAAGTGCCAGGCAGGAAGACGTCCCAAACCTCCCTCATAAATCCGTTTTTCTGTCATTGGCCAAGCCAGAGTTATATATGTGGAGGACCCTCGGTGCACTGGCTCTTCTTTTTCTGAATTTTCCAAACAACACTTTCCTTGACATCACAAAAGTCTTTTAAACCCCAGTGACAATCTGTATGCACTTCATGGTTTCCCCCCACATGGAAGTGTTTTTTGTATAGGAAATTCATGTCCAAAGCATTCCGGCGCAGACTCAATTCCTTATCTGTAATACAAGAGTAATAGTTACTTGCCTTTCCTGGATGCCTTGAGGGAAAATAATAGGCTAGTAATAGACTATCCTCAAACTCCAGAGGAATAACAAACCACCACCACCACCACCGTCATGGAACCTTAAAGACAATTTAGACAAATGGATTTACTATGATATGACACTTATACCACAATAAATATGTTAGTCTTTAAGGTGCCACAAGGCTCTTGGTTGTTTCTGCTCCCTCAGGCTCATGTCCTTGGAAGGTGGGCCATAATAGGAATAATTTACAACCAAACGTCTGCTAACCACACATAACGTCGCTGTGCATGATAATTTTCCTTACTGTTGTGCAGGCATACACAGCCCTGATTTGTATTGGGACCATGGTGCTCTGGGAAGGGGGTGTTAAAACTTTCCCCACCAATTTCCCCCCCAAATCCCTCCATGGGGGAGAGAGAGTGTAAAAGGAGGAGGAGGAGGAGGAGGAGGAGGAGGAGGAGGAGGAGGAGGAGGAGGAGGTGGTGGAGGAGGAGGAGGAGGGAAGTCTCCATTGATGGAGTCTTTTTCCTTTTTTTAACTCCTCCCAGTGTGAGGGGAGGTGGGATTTTGTAGGGGGCAAATGGGTGGAGGGAAGCTTTAAAGCCCCCCCCTCGAGCACCAAGATGCCAATCCAAATCAGGGTTGTGCATGCTTACACAAGAGTAAAGTAACTATCAAGCACAGCTACATTATGTGTGATTAGCAGAACATTTTATTTGCCCCTTAGTCTTATTTCTTGGTTCCACAAGAACAGCGTATTCAACAATACTCAATGCAGTTTGAGGATAGCACAAATGTCAGGAGAAAAACAACAGCTCTGATTTACAACTTGATTGTCGACACATTCTTAGGTATGGGCTTGCATCCTTTGGGTTGTCAATTATAGTTTATATCTGAACAGCCTTCTTATCCAAACACTGGAATCATGGGAGTAGATAGCAATTGATTCAGTTCTCAAACCATAGAGCCTTCATATTGGCTATCTTAAAGTTTTATCTTTTGAATTCTCTTATTTTAGATCACTATCTGTTCTAAGGTTTTCGTGTGTGTTTTTCTTGACAGGTCAGTTTTTTACTACACTGGTGGAATTGCCACCTTATCAAGCTCTTAATGGCACCTAAATGTTATAGCAATAGATTATTTGACATTTCTTTTCAACTTTCTAACCATCATGTACCAAATGTATTTAGCATTATATTGTGTGTGCGTGCATGTATGTATGTATGTATGTATGTATGTATAGATAGATAGATAGATAGATAGATAGAGGGCGGGCTTGCTTGCATGACACAGAGCAACCCATCGTGGAATGTTACCACAATTTACAACAATGGCTGCGACAGATGACCCCCTCTCATCGCTAGCGTGGTTTTGCTTGGAGCCTGAGCTCCCTCCTGCTCATGTCATGTATCCCATACATGACTGGCCTTTGCAAGCCAGTCCATATCCCAGGATCCCTCGCTTACTCACTACGTCACCTGCTTCATCCCAATCGGTCCACTGAGTGCGCAGGGCAGACCTTCCCTCTCCCCTCTCCTGAAGCAAACTGCAACCCTCTCCTTTCCACCTCCTAGCCGACTGTTGTAAATCCAGCAGAATAAAACTCTGTACCTGTCACCCAACCCCTCTCCTTCCGCCTCCTAGACCATCTACCTTGGAAACCCAGCAGAAATAGCTATCACTGCCTGTCACCCCGCCCCAGCACATCCCCGCCCATGCCATGAGCAGCTTTCTTTGTTGCCTCCCCCTATCCCCCCAACCAGTGCTTCTAGCATGACCACGACTTGACTTTTCCCTCGCCATCTGCTCCACCCCCCTGCACTGTGCACCAGCCAGTTTCGCCATCCCACAATCCCTCCCTCCCCCCTTATTTGTGCAGCCAAGCACTATCCCACCCCTAATGAAATGTGCAGCTGCAGGAGGGAAGAAACGAGGCCCGTCCAGTGAGAACCCTCATTTCCTCCTTCCTCATCCCCTCTCCCTTCCTTTCCCACACCTGCCCCAAGATGCAGGTGATGCTCACTAACAACCATCCCTCCCTCCCAAGAGCCTGGCACCGCACACACAAGTGGCAGGCTCCAATCATTGTCCCCCCAACCGTTCCTCGCAGCGCCCGGCACTGAGGCCCCTTTCTCCCCCCTTCCTTCCTCCTTCCTCTCTACCGCCCATCCTACCTCACTCCCTCCAGCCCATGGCACTTCCTCCGCTTCTCCACCCCCATCCCTCCTTCCCCCCCCTGCTGAAAAGAGGGCCCCTCACAGCACCACCTTCCCGCTGCCCTTACATCCAGGTGTGCACGTCCAAGGAGTTTCATTCACAACCCTTCCCTCCCCAAGTCCTCCGCTCGTCCTTTCTCCAGCAGTGCAGTATGGAGCTTATTCCTGTCGCCCTCACCCAAGCACACGGACAAGCCACTCCTCTGCCTGCCACCACCTCAGCTGCAGCGGAGAAAAATGCTTTCCTGCTTTCCCTTGACCGCAGTGAGAAACACTTTTTATTTTCCCGAAGCTGGCTTTATTGGCAAAGTACAGAAAGGAAATATGCTGCGCCCTATATTGCTTTCATCGCTAGAGAAACATAATCATCATTATAGGAAAAACGAATTGCGATAGCTTTATGAGAGTGTGCTTGTGTGCTGTATAATATCTTCTGTACTGCTGTGCTGGATAACATGGAGTCCCATATTGCAGATGGACCCCTCCCCTCCCCCCCCATCACTAGGGCCACTGCACCTTCAAGAGTTACAGGTGCACGCGTCTCTCGGCACGCTCTATGTTGCTGCGTGAGCATTCCGTGCTGCGAGCCAGGTGTCCCAGGTCACGATCCATGAAGGATAGCCGCACCAACCACTCTCCACCTGCCCCCCGCCCCCAGAAACTGAGCCCACGTCCAGACTTGGAGGGGGCTGGGACAAGACGGCAGCCTGTAACAGTGAGGCTAGCGTCAACATGCATGTTGCTAGGCAGACTTGGGGATAGAGAACTGGGGGATGGAGTGGCTGCAGATTTTCCCTCTCTGGCCATGCAGCTCTGTGGTATTTCTGCAGAAACAATGATGAGAGGGCTCTCCCGGGTCCGGACGACACGACAAGCCATCTTTGTAAGAACAAACCCTAGAACAAACCATTGTTTCTTATCGTTGTTTCTTAGGACAAAACAGACCCACGACCTGGGTTTGGACAACACAACAAGCATCAGTTGTCGGTTATTGTGTTTTGCTTGTCATGTCGTCCAAACCCAGTCATAGTTAGATATATGTTTTCCAAAAGGGGAAGGGCCCCTTCCACATGCAGAAGGAGTTTGGCTCTAATGGAGGTTTCTGCAAATGGAAGTGTGAAGCTCTTAAGCTCCTGGAGCTCACTATATTTTATATAATTTCCAGGGAATTAAAACATTGTGTATACATCTTTATACATGTTCCCTTCAAACTGAATATGCCTGAACTTCATTAGTTCACCACTTTAAAGTATTCACCCCTGTTTTTATCGGTGTATGCACACATTCATACTCACACTGTATAAATGCATGATTTTCATAAATGCAGTACAGTAATACTTTGGATTGCAAGTAACTTGGTTTGAAAGCGTTTTGCAAGACAAGCAAATTTTTAAATATTTATTTAATATTTTTTTTACTTGATATACAAGCAACGTCTTGCAATACAAGTACTGTAGTACGGCTTAAATTAAAAATCTCTGTACAATTTTTTTGGGGGGGATTTTGTTTTGATATAAGAGTGTTTTGGATTACAAGCACGTTTCCGGAATGAATTATGCTCTCAGTCCAAGGCATGACTGTATATAGTTTTCATGCTTCTAGTTTTTACAAGTTTGTGAGTTGTACAAATGTTAAATATTAGGGCAAAACAACAAGGAAAACAGACCCTGAAAAAAAAGTAATTATATACAGCAAAACAACAACAACCTCCAAGCCCCAGATGTGTGATTATGTGGATATATGAGAATGCCATTCATATTACATTTTTAAAAGACACTCAACTCTCTCTCCTCCTGTTCATGTCAAAAAATACTGCACTGAGAAGGAAATGGAGAAGAGGGCTTAAGCAAGCAGTCATAAATTAATTTATAATGAAATATGACACTCATAATTCAATGTGGAATGTACTTTAAATTGTGGTTACTAGTTATATAGGTCTTTCCTTTTGCCCAGAGGAATATGTGACACAGTGCAATGCCAGCTATTGAAATACCAAACTTCTTGTGGCTACATGCGTAATAATTAATTAAAATGACGTAGTTTGTTTTCACTAGTCAACGACCATTATAGCCAACGTTAGCAAGCAAAAGCACAACATATACAAATGGCAATTGGTGAAGAATCTAGAATGTTCTCTTCACAACAAGCTCATGTGTGTATGAGCCCAGGCACATCTTTTTGACTATTGCCAGGGATCAAACTCTCCTCTTCCCTACTGCTCTGTTCATGGGCAGATTTCTGCACACACAAAGGGGAGAGAGGGCAATATTTCCTTACAATGACAGCCCGACTCACTTCATGGGATGCCGCTCTGGAGGGCTCCTGACCTCAGGGATTTCCATTAAAAGAGAGGGAGGAACCTATGCAACAAAGGTGTTTTGGCAACTGCTCCAGAATGATAAAAACTTATTTTCTTTATGGATTCGCCAACGCTCAACTTGGAGAACATTAAAAACAAACAAGCACCCAACAACAGCAAACTCATTGTACAAGAAAGTTTTCAGTTATTCATTACAACTAAGGGCTTCTCTGCATGAGACACTCACCCTGCTGCTTTTCCAAGGCTGCTGCTTCCATTTTCCTTGCGGGAGTAAGACTGCCTCAGTTACATGTGACTTTTTTCAGGGGCTTTTTTCTTTCTCTGCCTTTCTGTATATTCTATTAACCAAGCACAAGGTGGTGCTGTGGTATAGCTGCAGTATACCGGATTTTTGGATGTGCACGAAGCCTTTGCTTTGGTTTAAAATTTAACCGTTGAACTTCCTCGCTCTAAAAAAAAAGCTGTGAAAATGGCTGGAAAGCACGGGGGAGGCCCCCGGAGCATGACGCCATCACGAAAAGGACCTGCAAACTTCCGTGAGTGTGGGACCATGAGCACACAATAATTGCCTCATGTAGAAAAGCCCTAAGTATTAAGAAAGGTTCACAGACAAAATATGCACTACAAGGTATAAATCTTTTAAAAAGAAAGGGAAAAGGATGGTCAATTCACAAAGCAGGGCATTTCAATAAGGTGATAATCCTATGGTCCCTGGGAAGGCATCCAAGAAATATTGGATCTCCCCCTCCAAGGAAAGGAAGAGTTCTCCAACCTTGCCCCCTCCAAGTCCTATGGAATGTTCCACAGTATTCACCTCCCTAACGCTGGAGCTCCAACATCATCAGAGGTGAAAAAGGGCAGATCATGGGTGTAGCACATGGACAGATCAGGGGTGGCCTTGGATCCATAGGATTCAAAGTCCTCCCGGTTTCTGAACACCCCTCAACATGGGAAGGAAACAGTTAAAAAAAGGAGAATGCCACTTCTCCCTTACTTCCACCCTGCCAGCAGGAGCCCATCAGGCTTTTGGATATGTCAGATCCACAATATGTGGTATGCCTGACGCATTCTGACTTGGGAGGTAGGATTGCCCTGCCCATCACTCAAGACTGTAGAAATCAGTTGTAAATATTTGAACATTATGCTTCAGTCTTGAAAGGAATTATTTAAAATGTTAGGGCCTTCTAAGCCTTTTGGATCTAATCTGGTGTTTGCTATGCTTTACACATGCCATGCTTTCCACACTGCAACACTGGCTTTTCAAGCACTGACTCCTCCCCTAAGTGCTATATGACTTTTCTTTTATGAGTAACAAAGGATGTAATCCGATGCATGTTTAGATGGAAAATAGTCCTATAATTCACCTGGGGAATGCTGCGAGTTGTAGGACTGTTTTCCATCTAAACATGTATACGACTGCACCTTCAGTATGTCCATTTTGCCACAAATATGTGGGCTCAGGCATCGATGTACATTGTGACTTTCAGACATGGCAAAATAATGTGCCAGCTTCACAGATTGGCATGTGTTTTTTCTACATGGATGGAGTCTTGAGTAGTAAAAAAAAGAAATGTGTGTGAAGCAGCCTTAACAATCTCCTTTGTGCCCAAATCCTAAATACATTTATGTGGAAATACATGCCTGAATTCAATGGGATTTACTCCCAGGTAAAGCATGCTTTCTGGATGGATTACAGCCATACTTTTTTCCATTCTTTGCTGCAAACAGGGTGGTCCATTGCAAATTTCATGATTCTTAGTAGGAATCTGTAACCACATTTGTGTTAGGGGAGGGGATGCTATTTGCTTTTGTAGTGATTCCAAACGTTTGGATATCATGGTCTTAGGCTTGTCTAGCATCTTTGACTGTCTTTGATTTTGAGTGCTGCACAACAAGGGTTTAAGGCTGACAAAACCTTGACAGGGTTGACATACAGACCTTGACTATACTTAAATCCTTTTCTCTCCTCTTTCTTTCCTTACGAATGAGACCACTGCAGCTCCACTAACCTATATTGACCTTGTCTTTGGCAATATGGTAGGTCTGGAGAAGCATTCACACAGATGTTTGGAACGCAAAGATCTGACACTGCCACCATATAAAATGACAGATAGTTCTCATCTGAAACTGCTGATGAGCAGCAGCAGACAAAAGAAAGACAGCCAAGATTAAATCATAATAAGTAAATGCAAAATTTAATGGTGTCTAGCATTGTACTAGAGACTACTCTAATACGCACAGTCTAAGGCAGGGATAGGCATTGTGATGTCTGCAGGCACTAATGAATCCCTAAACACCTTTCTGGGCACTCGCCAAGGTGCTCTACCTGCCCCACATTTTTTAAAAAATTAACACATTTTCTTAATAGCACCTGGGATTGCTGTGAAATCGGTTTCTTTTGGTGCTGAAAATAGTGGGTTCAAAGGAACTGCTTACTGTGTCAGGTCTCTGACCTGTCCTCTGCCTTGTACTCAGTCTTTTGGACAGGTGACTTGTTCTTTGTCACGCCTCGCCTCCCATGGCAGTCATATTGTGGTGGTGCCCAGGACAGTTTCTCAAATTGCCAAAGGTGCCCATGTTCCAAAAAGGTTGCCTACTCCTGGTCTAAGGAATGAATGGAACTATTTATTTGAATATAGTAAAACACAATGGAAGCTTAGAGCCTCTAACTACTGTGTGTCATGTACCCTCAACCCACATTTAACAAGAACCAGAGTTGTTCTTCACAGACTGCCTCTTGAGGGCTAATGTCCCTCCTACAACTATTAACTCTTCATTCACCACAGACTGATTAACCATATCTAGGAAATCTGGATGTGCCTAACTGGACCCTAACCTCACCTTCTGAGGCCTTCCCACCGTGCCTCCGCTGAATGAGATTAGGCTGGTGGCTACTAGAGAGAGAGCCTGGTTGTGGAATGCTCTCCCCAGAGAGGCTCACCTAATGCCTACATTGCAGTTCTTTGGGTGCCAGGTGAAGGCCTTTTTATTCTGCTCGGGTTTTAGTGGTTCAAGTTTAAAAATGGGTTAGTGCTTTTTATATCCAAACTACTGTTGTCGTCTGCTATTAGTTTTACCTTGGTTTTATTCTGAGGCTATTTTAATTACTAGTTTCAGATTTCACACCATGTTTTATTGTTATATTTTTGTGTTTTATGGCTTTAAGCTCTTTTTCATGAACTTCCCAGAGAGCTTCAGCTATTGGACAGCATAGAAATATAGTAAATAAATTAGTAATCACATTTTAAAGGAACAAGAAATAGAAAACACTGGAAATATTGCTTACAGTAATGGAAAGATTTAAAGTTGCCAACTTCTGAATGTTATGGACATTACTTTGCTGTGGAAAATTAATAATCAGATTCTTAAAAAAAAAACAAAAAAAACAGCACAACAATCCTGTAACAAAAATCAGCTCCTTGGGTGTTATCTAGATTTTGTTAAATTTGTTTCATCTTTGTTTTGTGGATTGTCAGGCGTCTTTCATTCTGGCATCCTCCACTCATTGATGGAATCAGATTTTTCTCAACTTACCAAACTTGTGTTTGGATTGGAAAGAGTGCATTTGTGCAAATGTGCACATACAAAAATGCACATTTAGCAAATGTACAAATCCCCAAAATGTACATTTTCACGCTTTAGCCTATAGAAGAAAATGCACATTTTCAGTCAGTGTTTTTTCCTCGTATTTTTCATATTTTTGTACAACTAAATTTGCGTACAATTCCAGACAGTAAAAAAAAACAAACCTGGTCTGCAAGACTGCAGCAAGTCCATGGAATCTGCATGACTTAGAAAAAGTTGGCCCACTGCAGAATCTGAGGGTTGGAGTCATATGAATCTGAACACGTTTGAATCCACTGTGGATTTCTCCCGAGTAGCGTCCAATTCACCTCTCTTGCTCTTGGAACGGGTTCAGTGGAAGAGGAGAGGGTCAATTCCCCCTTATCCCTGCAGCCTCCTGTGTGCTCTGGAGGCCTGAGGGACACCCCCCCACCAAGCGGATCTGGGGAAGGCTTCAGAGTGTAGGAGAGAATCCCTTATTCATATGTCAGTCAGTATGAATATTTCACAGGAGAGCAAGATAGGGCAAGGCAAAGAACATCATAGTTAATTGAATATTTTGTGTTAGGCATTTTTTGATGATACTACTGTGTTTGGTTGCCAGCAGCAGTTCCTTCAAGAGTCCAAACGAGCAGACAACTCTCCGATAGGTGCTGTATTTTTGAGCAATGCTTGCATTTTCTCCATTCAAGTGCTTCCCCCCTTGCAATATATCCTTGAGAATACCTTCTTTCCTGTTCTGCAAGAGAAGACATGCATTAGCAACCTCACATGTCATGGGTTGTACAGTCTAAAATTATTAGTCTTCATGGTTTGAAGGTAGCCAGGATTGTCTGGCTGCAATATATTGCACTGACAAGTGGACAAAGCTAGTTTATTAATAATCTGCTAGCAGCCCTCAAGGAAGGAAGGGGATAAATTCCTGACCTTTGTAGTGCTGCATGAATGATGTCTACCAAAGTATAGGGAAACAGACACTTGCTTCAAGGAAATTTTTTGCAAGGTTGCCCTTCAAATGAACCATTTGACATTAGGAGCCAACCCAGAGATTCCAAGGAACCAGAGTATCAGGTATCAGAAAAAGCAGAGAAAACGACTCGGGGGTAGTTAAATGGGGCAGAGAAATTGGCCCTGGGTTTTTATAAAAGTAGGGGTCATCTACAGTACAGGTCTGAAAGAAATAAAATCACAGGGGTTGGAGGAAGGTCAAAAGGGACAACTAGAAGGCAGGCAAACTGTTGCTACACAGTAGTAGGTTTACCATGCTTTGCTTGTCTAAAACTATGTTGCTACAAAAAGCCATCAAGGTAGAAAAATGTGATAAACATCCCAGTCCTGTGAGCTGCTTAATTGCCAACACATATATGGCACAATCGGAGGACGCTGAACACAGTATCTTGTGTCTGGAAGTTTGTCTTGCTCCTGTGTTTGTCACAGAGTCCCACAATCATTGCTATCTTTCTAAAGAACACATACCGTACTTTTTGAGCACTGCTGGTATAGAGTTAGGCTTCTCTTGCTATAGAATCTTCCCTACTTCAATGCAACAAAAAGTAAAGTGTGATCTGTATTATGGATTGTATCCAACCACGTCTGTCCACCAGTGGAATGGATACTGTTGGAGAATCAAATTCCCTCCCCCCCTTCTCCCCCCTACTTGCCCACCAAATCTGCTCTGAAAGGTCAAGGGACCCTCCAGAGAAGATTTAGGTCAGTGATGGCGAACATTTTGAGCCCGAGTGCCCAAACTGCAACACAAAACCAACTTATTTATTTCAAAGTGCCTTAAATTTGGCAGGAAGGAGGAGGGGGCACTAGCTAATTGCGCCCCGCTCTGTCTCAGGGCATGGCTCTTCACCGGGTGCGCAAAGATTCGGTGCCGCATGCGCTGTGCTTCTGAGCTGTCTGTTCAGTTAGAAGGAGGGCTGGGTGCCTGCGCAGTCCGCTTCTGGGGGTGGAGATGTTGGAGTGTGCCTGCCTGTGGAGGCCAGCGAGGAATGAGTGGAGAGGAGTTACTATGGAAACCCGACGCTGAATGCAGAAGGGGACGGTCTTTTCGCGATCTGGCGACCAATGACTCAAGTGCCCACAGAGAGGTCCCTGCGTGCCAGCTGTGGCACGCATGCCATAGGTTCGCCATCACTGATTTAGGTTGTGTGCAAGGGACTGCAGGGGGCAGAAGTGGAAGGGAAACTCCCATTGCATGAGCTAATGTCTGCTCACGTAACATTAGATTCGGCCCTCTGGGTCCTCATCTATGCTGAATTTGAAAAGCCTTCATTTTCCTGTGTGATTGTGGTTGGTGAGAAAGGTATGCAAACTTCAAAATTGGAGTTCTTCTG
The DNA here is from genome assembly GCA_021292165.1 of Shinisaurus crocodilurus. Classification (NCBI taxonomy): domain Eukaryota; kingdom Metazoa; phylum Chordata; class Lepidosauria; order Squamata; family Shinisauridae; genus Shinisaurus; species Shinisaurus crocodilurus. The sequence goes on from JAHFWL010000342.1 coordinate 25,442, forward strand.
AATTTCAGCTTGCATTTGAGGAAAAAATAAGGCTGCACTTGTCTTGGAGTCCAGTCCAGTCCAGGTAACAGGCAACAAGATTCCAAGGCCATGGACAAAAGATGGAGGTGTCTACTGGAGGCTTAGAGACAGGACCTGTGTGTCCTATACAGCTCTCTGTGTCCAGGGCCAGTGCTACCATTAGGCCAACTAGGCAGCTGCCTAGGGCGCAGGGCTAAAGGGGGCACCAGAAATAGGGAGGGCTCAAGTGGGAAGGGGGGGGCGCTAAATATCTGATCTTGCCTAGGGCACCAAACTGCACCAAACTGCCTTGCACCAGCCCTGTCTGTGTCTTTATTTCCTGGCATCATGAGCTCTCTCTCTCTCATTATTTAATAACTCCCAAGCTTGTGCCTGAATACTCTGAATTTGGCAAAAACTCAGGATGTCTCCTAATGAGGAGTTAGGAGGGTGCAAGCGGTTAGATAGCTATGTGAGGGATTAAGAGTGAATAGAAATACTTAGGGCCCTGAATGTGGACAACTTGACCCACAGAGGACACAATAATGACAGTGGGGAGAAGGAAGGAAAGATTAAAGCAAAGGAAAGAATTGACCTGCAAATATTACCTATTCTAAGGTCTTGCTGTGATCTGAGACTTCATTTGTTGCCCAGAACACTAGAGTTATAGAGGCTTGCCCCTTACAAATCATGGATTGCTAAGTATCCTAGCCCTCCAAGTATATTCTGTTGAGAGAAAAAGAAAGGCAATGATGGGGTGGGTGGGCATGATGCCTTGTTAGGTTCCCTAGAGCCATAACTTTTCAAGTACAAAATAATGAAAAATGAGCTGCGGGGGGGGGGGGGGGAGATCAAGGGAAGTAGAAAGGAAGATGGAGCAGGAAAGCTGACTATAGGAGATGAACTCTCTGGAGGGAACAGCATGGATTTAACTTTAATGGGAAAGAATTCCTTTTTAAAAACCATTGTTAAGGGGAGAGGGTTTCACCTAGGATCAGAAGAAGGGTGAGAAAGGTACCCAGCGTTCCAGTAGAACCTCAGCTTTCTTGCCAGAGGTGCCCAGTGCAAAGGTGTGTGGTGTCCAAGAGGACTGTCATATGCACGCCTTGGGTTGGAGCCAGATTTATGGTGGATTAACTGTGCTTGTAGAACTGGAGTTCCTCACCCCCTCCTTCCCACAGCAGCCACTCCAGCCCCCTGAAAATGCTACGCAGAGAGTAGCAGATGTTGCTGAATGGGGTGAGGTGGGTTGTGGGTGGGGAGGGGGATCCCCAAAAATCAGACAGAGGGAGCAACTACAAGTGGAGCCTTTGCTCACACAGAAGGTCCATTCCTCTTATGGAAAGCAGATGCTGGATCCAACCTCATGCGGGGAGAATCTTGATCTTAAGATGCTAGTGAGTTTTAATGTGTGCGCTAGTGGTTGCAGTGCCCTTAACATGGAGCTTGCCTCACTAGGGCTCTCAGATGGCCAGTTCCAGTGGGGCGTGCCTTGGATGGCTTAAGTTAGAGACTGGATGGAGAAAGGCATCTGCATATATCTGGAGGTCATGTGCACTTTGTAGACAAGTAGAGCTCCACTTGATGAGCATATATCAAAGGAGGACAGCCCCATATACCCAAGCTTTTATCTTGAAGTTTCTAGAGTCAAAATGCTAGGGATATTCTTAAAATGCCAGCCAGACTGAGCTCTTCAATGACACAGCCCACTATAATCAGTCTCATCAGTAAACCTATGTAACTATCTACCTAGACATGGAATTTGGATATTTCTGATGCACAAACACCCAGCTGTTAGCATATACTATATCAATTTTAGAAATAGCATTCAGTTGCTAGGCATAAAGGTGGAACCAGTTGCAGAAGCAGTGGATTAGATCTAGATCCATTTTGATGGGACTTCACAGCTGAATGTTCCTCAGTAGTGTTGCAGTTGTCAAAGAGTAGACAATGAAACAGTCTTCCTGCTCGAGTCGCTTTTATGCCTGTGGGCAACCAGACAGCCATTGTCACATTCCCAGAGCCTGAGCCTAGCAGTTTCAAGTTCAGAGATCCAAGAGTTCCAAGGTGGCCAGTAAAACAGCAAGGTCCAACAGTCCAGGTCACAGGCAACAAGGTTCCAAGGCAGCACAACAGACAAGGAGCAGGTAGAAGGAGAGTCAGAGTTCAGTCAAGAAGTACTCACACCAGGAAGGCATCCAAAGGCCAGAGACACTGAGTTCAGGACAATCCAGTCAATGTCATTTCCAACAACTGCCATCTTTACACTGCTTTTTTATGCAGAGGCTGTCAGAGCCACACCCAAACCACAGCTGTAAGCAGTTAGTGACTGTAGCTGAAAAGGTCCTCCTTGTGAGCAAGCCTCCTACATGCAAGTAGACCTTTTCTCACAAAGAGGCCTCTGGCTCAGTCTAGCACTCCTTCTGAGTTCTTGCCTTTTCAGGTGGTGTCTCCTGAGGGCTTGGGGGGGTTTCTTGGCCTCCACCTCTGAGGCAGAATCCTTGTCCTCCACAGGTGATGCCCTCATGGTAGTCACCCCTGAGGGCCCAGTCTCCCCTTGTCTACAGGCAGAGCTGGGGCATTGCTGGTGGAGGGTGGTTCCTGGTCCTCCAGCTCTTCCTCTGATGCCGAGTCTTCCAGCAGGGGCATGGCAGCATTCCCCAACCCGGTGCCCTCCAGATATTTTGGACTACAACTCCCGGCATTCCTGACCATTGGCTGAAATATCTGGAGAGCACCAGGTTCGGGAAGGCTGTGTTAGAAGTTGCCTTATGCTAAGTCAAACCATTAGTCCATCTAGCCCAGTATTTTTGGCACTGACTGACAGCGGCTCTCCGGGGCTTCAGAGAGGATTATTATTTTCTAGCTTGATCTTGAGATGCCAGAGATTGAACTGGGGTGCTTTTGCATGCAAAGCAAGTTCACTACCACTGAGCCACAGCCCAAGGTCCTTGCTTAAGTCCCACAAGACAGGGATCAGTCCCAGACTTGGAAATGTTGCTTTCTTCTACTGATTTAGCCTTTTCATTCCCTTTACAGTGTCTTCATTCAGGGTATTCCTCCCGCTCCCCACAACCACACACCTCATCATATACTTGATACTTGAAGTTATCATTATCTCAGTTTATGTCCCACAGGCCACCAGATTCGCAAAAGACGTCTAAAACCTCATTCGGGAACCTTGGCTCATTCCAGTCGTCAAATGATGAAACACATTTCTTTGGCATTTCCTGCTTTAGGTGACCTGTGCTGGCTTGGCTAGCCACTTTCTTTAGGTCATTAGGCTTTGTATCAGCAGAAATGGTGGATGATTGATGGAAATACTGTGCACGTTATTTCTGTATTTTCCAGTCTGTGGTTTAGTGAGATTAGAATGCACTGAATTAGGAGCAGCTCTTTCCCAGGAAAACTACGGTACTACTGATGACACATTCGAGCTGAGTAAAGCCTTCCTGTACAGTCTTATTTTCAGGTTTCATTGAAGTAGAATTATAGCCA